>VWYH01003685.1:3114700-3324287 GCA_013399365.1 Pampusana beccarii | reverse complement strand
GCCGCCGCCGGCCCCGGCGCTGCCCGCTGCCGGGATCCCCTCGTTCGCCGTGGCCCGCGGCCTGGTGGGCCGCCGCTACTCGTGCCTGGTGGTGGAGCCGCACCGCAGGCACGTGGCGCTGGCGCCGCGCTACCTGGGCCGCAAGCGCAGCGGCATCCGCGCCCAGCTGGACGGCGAGCTCCTGCGCTACTCGGAGAGGTGCGGCCGGGGAGCGGGCCGGGCGCGGGGGGCAGGGCTGGGCCCGCCCGGGGGCTGGACCCGGCCTCGCAGCTAACGGTGCCCCCGCTTCTCCTTCCAGCTTCCAGGGCGTGCCGGTGGCCTACGACAACATCAAGGTGGTGGGCGAGCTCGGGGACATTTACGACGACCAAGGGTTCGTCCACCTGAACATCGAGGCGGACTTCGTCATCTTCAGCCCCAAGAAAGGGAAAAAACTGGTGGTATGTAAACGCGTTGGCGTCTCAAGGGGCATTTTTTTATTAAGCAATCAAAGATTGGCTTATCTTCATCCGCAGCAGAGGTCTGGGGCTTCAGTGGAGTTATATTTTAGTTTCTATTGGTAGTTTATTAGAGTAGTTTACAGTGGCTTATTAGCAGTTTGTAGTAATAGTGTTGGTTTTTTTTTTGTGTATCTGTACTGTTTGTTCTTATGTTTGTTACATTTATTTATAACATTATTTTGTGATTACATATCATTAAATACTGCGTCATAATTCTGTATATCATTTATATCAATGCTTCTTTCTGAAGAGCAGATAATACTCAAACGGGTGTGTTTGTTCTTATTTAATACTGTCAGGAATGTTTAGGATGTGCTCATGAGTTTGTTTCCTTCAAGTCCAAGAGCAGTACGTCACGTTGATGCCTGCCTTCCGGTAAAAGGAAATGTGTGGCTTGCAGAGCAGCTTCGAGCTTGTTAATACCTGTGCATCAGTTCTTGTGGAAAAAATAAGTTGAGAATTGGCTTACATTCATTGTTGTGCCATATGTTTTGCAGCATAACTTGTGTCATTCTAAATTTGATTAAGAAATGAATGTGTCCTCTTGCTAGGAATGGAAAAGCTCTCAGTGTTTTTCATTCCTCCTTGGTGAATGATGTTTGACGGGCAAATGTGTCCGAAACCCACCCAATAGAGTACTTAAAATCTATTTATGTATCATCTGTATCCCTGGCTGCTAATTAGTGCTGTACCAGAATGAAGGCCATTTTAGGCAAGTAAATCAGACTTAAAATGGCTTTAAAGCGAAGTTGATGGCTGTAGTGTGAGGAGAGACCTGTTTTATTCGTGTGCTGACTGTGGCTAAATCCCTTGTTATGACTTTCTGTTGCAGATACAGGTTCAGGTGTATTTTGGGAGGAATTGTATTAAGAGTATATAGGAATAGTTTTGATTTTAGTGAAGGAGAGTTAACTCATTTGATAGATAAACTGGCTTTGTAACTTGGGCATAAACTCTTGTTGAAAAGTGTGCATATAGGAAACTAAATATATATCAAGTGCGTTTAAAGGAATTATCTTTACTATAGCTTCACAGGACATTCTTTTTCTTTTCTAGGGTGTAATTAATAAAGTGGCCCCTAGTCATATTGGCTGCCTGATACATGGATGCTTCAATGCTTCTATACCTAAACCTGAACAAATGTCGATTATACAGTGGCAAGAGCTGGGGCTGAAAATAGGGGATGAACTGAAATTTCGAGTATTGCATTTAGAATCTGATGCTGCTGGGGTGTTCTTCATTCGAGGAGAACTCACTAAAAGCAGGTATTGTGCCCTAATAGAGAATATTTTAAACTGTTTTAATGGGTTTGTTACAAGCTAAATGATTTGAATTAACATCATCTTAAAGCTTTCTTATTTTTACACAAACCCATGTCTATATGTAGCCCATGTTAGTGATTTTAAACTAAACTTTCTAGTGTTAAAGGATCTGCATGGAAGCTTTCTCTAGAAAAATAAAAGTAGTGAGGTTTTGAGCTTTTACAGTCTGAGTGTGCTGACCAATGAACTGTTGGTTGCATGAATAATACATGTTCAAAATAGCACCCCCAAATGTCTGGAGTAGCTGTGTTTATGAATGTGCATAGACTTTTTGAGTGAAAACACTCCAGTTCCTGAACACAATGTTTACATTAGTATTTATGCACACACACGTGTGCACACATTACGTAACCACATATAGTTATATGAGGGTGACTAAAATGCTTGCTGAAACATAGGAGTATCAATGATAGAAGAAAATACATCACCTTCCTCCTTATGGCCCTGTGAATTTTTAGAGCACCTTGCTAAAAATCTCGGTAGTGATACCTTTAAAAGAGTTGATTCAGATTTTTTTTTTTAAACGGTCATTTGCTGTGCAATTTTTTTCTACCGATGTGGTTATGTGTTTAATTATATGTAGTATATGACTACTACTGGCAAAATCATAACATTGTTTGTTTTTTCTTTTTTAATCTGGAAGGATGCTCTGGATTGTTTCAGTGAATTTGTGATGAAACTTAATTATTTTGTCCTCAGTGCTTCTGGGGACATCTCCTCTGTGGTTTTCAACCTCATTCTTTCAATATTTGTCTTTCTAGACATTTTCTCCAGTGTTCTCATCAGTTGCAAGGTACCTACTGGGTTACCTTTTTTTTTTTTTTTTAAATTTTGTCTTGGTTTTTTTTTTTCTTCTTTTTTTTTTTTTACTTTTCTGGCAACACCTCTGTTTTTGCTGTATAGGCTTCAGAAAAGTAGTTGCTTGGTGAAACCAGGTGTTTATCTCATGTATGATTTAACAGGCTGTTGGCTGTCCATGTTGGTGAATAACTTAAAAGCTTTATTACACAATGAGTAATTGTGAACTAGTGGATGAAGGAGTACAAGAAAAGAGGAAATATCAAAATGGTCTGTACAGCATTTTACAGGAGAAATTCAGGCTAAAATTTGGAAGATAACATTGATTCTTTGGTAAGAAGGAAGCTAGGTGGGTAATAGAAATTACCCTAAGTATTAAACTGGCTTTATGATTTTCTGTAACTAGAGTATCATGTTCTTAATTTGTTGTTTTTAGGAAATGCTTATCTTTTATCTACTTTGTATAAATATAGTGTTTTAGCAAATTTTGACATTTCACTGTGAGGTACTTTTAGATGTCTCTACTTCAGCTTATTTTGTATATTGTTTTACAGCATGCGGCCCAAACAAACTGAGCCCATCTCTGACAGTACAAATGCAGATGAAATTCAGAAGCTTGACCACCAGGAAAACGGGCTGAATGACTCTCAGGAAGATAATGTCACAGAGGAGCCTGTAGCTGAGGTGGATAACACTGGGAGGGAAAATGCAGAAGAGCAAAGTGTTGATGCTACGAATGGATTATGTGATGTTAAGAAGAAGAAAAAAAAGAAAAAGCATAAGCAAGAAGAGCAGGGACACGTATTGCCTGCCAGTGACTCCAGTGGTTACCAAAGTGACCATAAAAAGTCAAAGAAAAAGAAAAGAAAGCATTGCAATGAAGTTGAAGAAAGTGAATTATCTCAGCTGTCACAAGAACCTGGAGCTAAAAAGAAAAGGACTGAAGTCTGAAGTGCCTTTCCTGAATAAGATTTCAGACATTTTTTATAAGCTTCCAATAAAATCCTGTTTTCAAAATGCAAATATATATTTCTTTACTAAACAATTTGCTAGGTGGGAGGATGTTTGTGTGCATATATGCACTGGCAGCTTTAAATGCAGGAACTTTTAAAGAAGTGACAGAAAAAATGGGTTAGAAGCAGTATCTGCCTGTTTTGTTTTCTGAAAAGTAAGGCACAGCAGAACAGTGGAGCATAATTACAGGAACACATGCATCACTTCTGTAACATAATTACAGGAACACGTGCATCACTTCTGTATCTTCTTCCCAGTTCCACACATGAACCAGCAGCTAGATATGATATTTGTTACTCTAATTCCATTTTGCTGCTCAGTGTCTTGATTTTATAAGAGTAGATTAGGCTTACCTTTGGGGTTCTGGGAAATACACCTGAATTCCCAGAGGCTGAGAAGAGATTTTTTTTTAAATTATAGTAAGGGGCCATGAATGCCTACAAATGAAATTCTGCAGCCTTCCTTAAGGGTTAAGCAAAGTCAAGTGTCTTGGATCTTTCAGAACACCTTCTGTGGTACTTTGGGAAAACCAGTATGATAAAATGATTCAGAGCCAGCAGGGAAGACAGAAGATTAATGTAATCTATTGTAATGAACTACCACTTGCGGGTTAGAACCGCTGAAACAGAGGCTGATAAAGCGGTTGGTAATGGGTCGTACTGTGATGAAGTTGATTTTTGTGCATCAAGCTCATTGACTTCACAGTTTTGTTTTGTTTTAAAAAGATAAAGTGCAACTCCCAACTTTTTGTGCTAATTGTAACTTTCAAACACTGCTCTCTAGAATAGCGGGTACCTACTGCTAGTATTTTCCAAACTGTGGGAGTTAATGTTAGTGGAAAGTTCTGACAATGGGACAATGACAGTCAAATGTTAGCAAATATGCCTTTATTAAGAACTAATTTTCCTGATGTACATATATGATATTTTTTTGAATATCAGTTTTTGTTTGCAGCAGTGTTTTATTGTGAGGAGTTCTGGGAAGAACTGTGGTGTGATGTGGTGTAGGCTAAGTCTTCAGCCAAGGTAGGAGTCAACGACTACTTTGGTATTGATTTGCCTGTTACAAGAAGATACAACCAACTCTTTGGAAACCTTGTAAGTAAACAGCGTGTGGAAACTTGGTGTTCATACACCTGTTCTTAGGTGACAAAACATCTTGTTCTAGTGATTATGCTGATGCTATTAGCTCACTTTACAAGATTTATGTACAGTCCCTAATGACATATCCATACACATTGAACATGTGCTGAACTAAAAGTGTGGCAATACTTGTTTTAGGGCTTACTTTGTGCTGTACTAGTGTCTTTTATGTATCTTTAAAGCTCCAAACTTAACAGGACAAATCTAAGTTTTTGTCTTGCGGGCTTGATGGTATGGCAGTACATCACAGGCATTTTAAAGTTATTATAACACCATAAAAAAACAAGAGTTCATGAAGGCCTATGATGTGAGCTTAAATAGGTGTTGATGGGCAGCAGAAACCTCAGTATATCTGGTTTTGTTTGCTCTTCAGTGTACTTGATCTTGAAACCAGTTTCTGGACAGTCCCAAAATGGAGATGAATTGTCCCTGTTGTGTTTCTACATGTGACAATGCTGGCACTTGAACTACATGCAATTTCATGAGTGCTGTCTCTGTCCACTTTACTGTGACAAAACCTGGGAAGTCAGGCAATGTTTGTAATCCATTTGTTACAGCACGGTACAAGGTCAACTGAGGGCAGTATTCTGGTGTGTTAAGCGTTGCAGAGAGTAACACAGAAAGTCCCACTCAAATGTGGTTAAATTTAAATACACAGAACAAGCTGAAGGTTGGGACATAATTTACAATCAGAAATTATCTGTTAGCTCCTTTTTTAAAAGTTATTTTTAATGGATTGATGTAGAGGGAAGAAAATAAGTTAGATGGGTAGGTATGGAGGATGTATCAGAGAGTAGGATAGGAAGTGCAGGTATGTTTTGTTGATGCCAGTGGGAAGAGAAGGATGGAGGCAGCTGCTATTGCAAATGAACCAAAGACCCTCAGAATCGTATGACTTCATCTGTTAGTCCTTAAAAATTATTGTAGCTCACTTTCCCTTATAGTGGAGGGAAACACATCTCCGGTGCACCCACTGTTGATGACAGTGGCATGGGCCAAGCCCCACCAGTTCATAGAACCAGCTTGTAGCACCAAGAGTTTGTCTCGCTCTCTACCAGGTTTTCGTCAGTGTGGAGAGAAGAGAGACGTTCAGGAGGGAAGAACTGATGTTGCAACTAATGAATCAAGTAACATAGACAGTATAAATGCTTTCAGCACTTTCAGTGTTCTTTTTCCACTTTTGCTGTTTTATCGTTCTCTTACTGAAAGAGAATTTCCTACTGTAATTTAACAAACTATGTGAACAGGCTTTTTGAGAGTATTAAGCAACTTTTCTGAAAGCCTAATGTAATCCATCTCAGATCTGGGCCTTATTTAAAGGCAGGATTTTTTTGGCACACAAGTGTGGTAGGCACCCTCTTGGATGATTTTCTTTGTTTACTTTATTGGCTTACAACAGAGGAGAGTAATTAAAAAATAAATTAAGTGCAGGAGCTGGCAATTCAGGGTTGGTGAACAAGTTGTTGCTCCAACATTGCAAATACTATAACGAGTGACATTAAATTATTGTTAGTTTAATATGCAAATAGCAACTGTGCTACAAAATAGTAGATTCCTTTGCCTGACAATTGTACAAAGCACTTGACTGTTTTCTGCTATTTTGTGTCTTTGGAAAGGGGAAAAGTGAAGAAAAGACTTTAAAAAAAAAAAAAAAAAGTGCTTTTCGCAGTTGGAGCCAGTATTGGCAGCCTCACAACTGCACTGTTGATGTTGCTGTAGACACTGTTTGGGCGTTAGCTAAATATGGCAAGAAAACTTGGATTTTCAAAAGTGAATTGTCACTCTATTAATGACTTTAAATTGCTTCTCTTTGTGTTTTTTTTTCCCCTTTAAAAAATAGAAGGATTTTTCCAACACTTGAAATTAAAAATGGAAACAAGCTGAACTTGACACTTTCCGTAAGTTTCTATGAAGTTGGGTCATTACAAATGTTTAGCTTTCTGTGTTTCCCTGGACTACAAATGAAGATTTGTATTGAATTTTGAGTTGAGCTGAGATTTTTGAGTATAGAGAACAAATGTTTGTAAAGCTTCCAGTGAGGCCAGGTGACTTTGTATTTGTTTGCGTGGCCTTTCTGTTCCTTTTTTGCAGAGTGCATTCTAGTACAACTCACTTATGTCTCATAGCAAAGAGAAGGTTAGAAGGTAAAATTCTATTTTGTCCTATTGATAGTTACACCATGGTAACTATCAAGTGATCTAGAGAAACAATATTTTTCCTGTTTTAACATTAACTAAGTTGGAAACAAAGCCAATATTCACTTCTGTCTGTGGTTGATAATCCTTTGTCTGTATTATGAAAAATGCAGTTCCAACTTAACCAGCTATAATAAGTTTCTAAAGCAGCGACTGTTTCTTCGTAGTATTATAAATATTTTGATCCTGCAAACATGGTTCTCAGTGTATTGCATGCCTTTGGCAGAAGAGCAAGCACTCTTAAAAGACAGTATTTTTAGCTCTCTCTAAAGCAATTGTTTTGTACTCTCTGAAGCTTTCAGTGTCTGCAGTATTAACTTTTGCTCTTTGTCTCTTCCTTACTTTTCTTAAGAACAAATTATGTACTTTTGACTTGGCAGTTTTCTGCTGCTTAAAATGTGCAGCCCAAACAGCCCAGTGGATGAGCTCTGGGGAAAGGATTTTTAAAAGGGGCTAAGTAAGCTAGCTGCCTTTTGGAAAATGTGAGCCTTGATCAAATTTGCCTCCGAATAAACAGTTTGTCTTTGGGAGCTTCCCAACATTTGATAGCCCTCAGACAGTACAGACCTTTGCTGTAAAAGGCATGGGGGTAGTTATGTACCCAAACTGCTGGAGTTGTATTTTTTTCCCATATACCTATGAAGAGGTTATGGGAACTGATGCTCTCAGGATTATTAGGGTTGGCTATGAAAGGACTGAAATAGTTTCATTCTAATAAGGCATATATTTTTCTTACCATAATGCTGAATCTCTTCTGCTGTTTAGCTTGCAGAAATTCTGTAATTTCAATAAAACCTGAAGAACTTCACTATCACGTAGACTTAGTCTGTTGATAGGGAGAAGATACTTTATCTTCTGGATTCACACAAACAAAAATAAGACTAAAAATCAAGCTTCACACTTCTCCAACACTGCCATTAGATAAGTTTTTTACAGACATAGATCATGATTTTTGTGTCCTTTGTCATAAGTTTACACATAACTAAGTTTGAGTTGGGTTATATTCGGATGGAAGTCTTGTAGCAAACCACTCAGCTGACACGATGTTAAGCAATTAGGAGCAATTGCAGCCTGGCAATGGCTTCAAGTTCCCCTGAAGTCAGCTGTCCCAGGCAAAGAGTAGAGACTGATAAAAAGGAATGAGCTTCAGTTTTCCCGCTTTAAGGAGGCCTGTTTCAAGACATTGAATACATAGGTGATCTCCTTCTCTTTCCCAAACTGATGTGCCTGAAGTCCTTCTCCTCAGAGCTGCTCTCAATCCATTCTCCACCCAGCCTGTATTTGTACTTGGGATTGTCCTGACCCGTATGCAGGACCTTGCACTTGGCCTTGTTGAACATGGACCCACCTGTCAAGGTCCCTCTGGATGACATCCCTCCAGTGTGTTGACTGCACCACACAGTTTGGTGGTGTTGACAAGATTGCCAAGGGTGCACCCAATACCACTGTCCATGTTGCTGACAAATATGTTAAACAGCGCCAGTGCCAACATCGACTTTTGAGGAACACCACTTGTCACTGGTCTCTACTTGGATGTCAAGCCACTGACCACAAGTCTTTGAGGGTGACCATCCAGCCAATTCCTTATCCATTGAGTGGCCCATCTGTCAAATCCATGTTTCTTCTTCCTCTTCTGTAGATTATTTTAGTGTGTTTTGTATGACTAGAAGGTTGAGATGTAACCTTTTGTCTCTGAAGCTATATGATACCTATTATTAATGCAGGTACCAAGATATGACTGGCTATTGCACTTCAAAGCTTCTTTGCTCCTTAGCCCCTGTGCTTGCTCTTCTTTTATGCTTGCTTTCACTGCTACCTTTGGTGTACGGGAACTTCTCTAAGAATATGATGTCCTATTCAAGAGCAGGATTTCATTGTGCTGCACAAATGGATGGAGGAGAACCGTGTGTTTAAGAAGCTCTCGTAAGAGCCAGTCTGTCAGTACTGTGCTGCTTAAAAGCTCACATTAGGTATTGTTGATCCACTGGAAGTTTGGAAAGCAGCAGATCTTTGTCAAATACCTTGACTTGAATCGCAATTAAGGTTACATTCAGAAATAATACTGCAGTTCTGTCTGCAAATCCATGATCAGGGAGCAAGACCTCATTGCAACATGTACATGTGCAGCACACACAGCTTCTGCTGAAGACTTGGGAGTGAAGCAGTTAGTGGAATGCAGGCTGTGTAAGTACAGTCCCAGATTTCATTGAAAGCATTTTGTGGAAACTAGTGTGGAATAACTCCCACTCATTCATGAAGCTGGCTGAAGCAAGAGTCATCTTGTTTTCAAGGGGAGTTGGACTGGGCTACAGTTGGCCTGGATAAAGTTGACTATTTAGGCTTGTCTGTTACTGTGTATGAAAACACAGTCTGTGTCTTTGTTTTCTCATAATAAAAGTGTGAGTGTATGGATAAACTGAAAATTCTGTATGCATCAATCAAACCAACATTTAAAAGCTGGACTAAAAAGAAAGGCAAAATTATGCTGCATCAGCAATCATTAATATTAACATCAGGAGAAATAAGATGTGGGTTTGGAGCACTATTAAATTTTTGCATCAGCTCCTTTTTTGTTTCAGATAACAAACCGGTGACACCTGACTCTCTCTCAAGGCAATGCCAGTGTATTATCTTTGTGCTTGAAGACTCGTTTTTTCTCTAGAGATTTGGTTGGCTGTCCATGGACTCAAAGATGACCAATGTTTTGAAGCGCTTTCCTAGCATGGCAGCTATTTGCTACACTGCTGAAAAAAAACCTCACCAAAATCCCAACAACAAAAGTGCACAGATGGTGTAGGTATTTATTGTTTCTTCATGGAGCCTGTCAACATCAGCTTATGGCTTTGTGAAGAGGGGCACACCTTTGCTTATGGTGTATCTACATTCTACACAGAGAAGTAATTAAGGACCTCTGTCTTTTAAATAAATTCTGTATATGAGACTAAATATGTGGAGCAGTCTGCACTGATGAATGAGATATGCTGATAACTTGTTTTGATATTATTTTCTTGACGTTAAACTGAACTTAACATAAGCAGCCTATTTTATGTCTGTTATTACTGAATCCCATGTTTTCCTCATTTTCTCAGAGGATAATTCCTATTTCTTATGTATAATTCCAGAATTCATCTTTTCATTTAGGATAGACATTAGTCAAACTTGAGCTCTTATTTTCTTCGGGCCAAGTAAATGATATTATGAATAGTTGTAAGGTTTTGAAGTAGCAAAAAGTTTGCATGTATTCTAAAGTGCATTTGCAAGCTCGTATTTTTACCTCAGTAGTCTTTTTATAAAGTACTTACCAAAATAGGCAGATGCTCACAGATTAGTTTTGTACAAATATGTATTGTAGCTATTTCCATCTCACTTCAATGCCTGGTTTGTAAAAGCATTGTCAGAAATGGTCCCAGAATAGAGCCTAGCATCGTCTTATTCATTCCTGATTTGTATTTATTCTGTAAATCTGTGGTTGTGCAACATTATGATGATGAATATGAGGACAAGCTGTTGCAAATAATGTTATATCTTCCTATTAAGTGCAGAAAATGTCTTTTCCCAGGCCAAACAAATTCCCTAAAGGCTATTTTCTCATTTTATGAACAAGTCTTAAAAATAGAGAAGTAATTACTGTATTTGTGAGACTGGCATTCAAGTTTCTGAATTACATTTGAAAGAAAAGATAGTTGAAAGATGTTGACAAACTGGATTGAATTCAAATACCAACAACAGCAATAAGAGAAAGTTCTGTTCCATGAAGGAAGAATAAAAACATTGCCAGCTTTCAGCCAAATAGTAGCTGTGGATGTGAAGTGAAGAACTAAACCTATTATGTCTGCCATGTCTTGCTCTGAGATTTCTCACTGGGCTTGAGGTAGGATACAGTCTTAAACACGTACAGGCTGCAGTGCAGCAAGATGCTTGAACATCACCAGCATGGCACTGTGAATATGAGCAGTGCTTCTTCCTATCATAAAGATTATGTGAAAACTTGGTGAAGGATTATTTCTCCCAGCATTTTTCTATTGAACACTTCTAATTATATAATGAGAAATGTAACGAGGGAAAAAATACATAATTTCATTTTTTTTTACCATTTTTTGTTCGGTGGTGGTGTTTTTTTCTTACTTCTGAGCAAAAACTATTCTTTAAATGGTATTTCAAGTGGTTAGGAAAACTTGAGTTCAGAGAGTTCTGATACTTCAGTTTTTGTTTAGTTTTTTATTATTATTGCAATTATTTATGGCTAGACTTCTTTTGCTCTTTACTGGACCCCACTTTGGAAAATGGTCTAAGAAAATTCAATGAATTTTATGGAAAACTGACTAGGAGAGAAGGATTTAAAAAACCAACCACAACAACAAATAGAACCCAAACAAACAGCAACAAAAAACCCAACGAAACAACAACAAAAAAAAACCCCAAACAAACAAGCAAAAAACCTGGGGTTTCTTCATAAACCCAGAGTACAAAGGCAAAAATTTCAGTTTAAGGACATTTTTGCAATTTCCAAATCTTTCCTAAGAATAGAAGGAAACTTGAAGTCTTCTCTTTAAAGACATTTCTCTCTTATTTCCACCGAACATTTTGGGTCCATTCAAAACGCTTCTCTAGGTTTTGGAAGTGTGACATATTTAAAATGTCAAATAGTAATTTCAAATAGAGAAGTACTCCATTCTGAGTATCTGAATTACATTGTAAGAATATGATTCCAAGAAAACTACTCTGATCCACTATGAATTTATACTTTATATATTAAATGAATGTAGGACTTGGAACCAAGTCTGGCTTGCAGAAGGCCTCTGCCTGTTCTTGTGCAATGCCACAGGGTGGAGCAGTGCCTTTTCTGTAGGACTTTTTCCCCACATCTGTCATCTAAAGAACTCAAAACTTCTGCGAACTGGTATTTGATGAGAGGAAGTTTTTGGTGGACATTTTAGCTTCAGAGTGTTATTTCTATTAGTGCTGTGCTGCTACTGGAGCAATTACAAAGGCCCTTGTCAAAAACACAAAAGGTTCTGAATGACAAAGGACAATTCTGCACTTTGTTGCATGTTTTGATTGCTGCTGTTCCAGCCTTGGACTACATTCATAACGACTCTTAATTATGTCAGTGAGAGCCTGCAGACTCATTTCGTTCTTTCCTTTGTGACATAGCAAGTACAGCAAATACTTCTGTATTACAGTTGATGGTAAAGAAAACTTGTTTTTCCAAGTGGAAGAAGAACTAATATGCAAAGCTGCTTTTTTTTAATCCAGATAATAGTATAGGAGGGTGAAGTATAATACAACCACAACTGAGAAGGCTAGAGAGCTAACTGAAATAAGACTGGAAGAGATAAACAGAATTTGTATTTAAGCCTCAAAACCTTCAACTCTACCCTAGTTGCATGTGACCATTTAGTTTATTTTTTAATTTTCATATATCTCAAAGTGCAGTTAATTCATGTGTTCATCCAGTTTTTCACTGTTCATATTTCAGATTCTTTCCTTAATTTGATTGTATAGGAAAAAAGGCTTATGTGACCATGCTGTGAACAGAAGCTCATGTAAATACATCATTGATCTGTAGATGCATTTCTTTGTCCTTCCTTGGTAAAGTTTTAGTTATTTGCCCGTTTGCAGACTTCCGTCTACTTAACTGAAATACTGAATTCCTACAAGTTTCATGGAAATTAAACAGAAATGGACAGAGGAAAGAAATTATATTAGTTTCCCTGTTTGAAGAAAAAGTAACTCAAGTTCAACTTTGGTAAGCCCTAAACCCCTTGGTGGACTCCATGGCAGTGGGAAAAGCTTCAAGCAGAACTAGCATGAGGAGATGGGAAGGGAGGCATCCCTACCTCTCGTGTTGAGGAAACAACTTGGTTTTGTCTTTACTGCACTCAGGTGTTTTTTTGTTTTTACAACATGTAACTATTTTGTGTTTATTCACACCTCTGTTTTTTTTCTGAGATTGCTGTATCGTCTTTTGGTATGAATCTATTCTTCTTTACTCATATGCAAGGAAGGAGCTGAGAAGTTCGTGTTAATCTTCAGTTCATCAAGGCATTTTAGTTTTCACATAAGGCCACTGTTAATCAGCAAAAGCTCAGTATCAATCATGTAAAATCTCCATGGGTGATACAATACCTGGAATTAGAATTTTAAAAAGCAAATTGGAGGTGGGGGAATTTATCTCTGTGTGACCAACCCGCAGAGGCTGCTGTGTGGTGACAATGCCACCTGTAGGCACATTTGAATTATATGTTAAAAGGGTGACATCAAATTACACATTTAGCCCTGTGCACTATACTGGTCACAACACAAAATACAGAAACTGTCCTGGCAATCGAGACTGTAACCCACTTGGCTGCACTGAACTACAGTAATATGCTCAATTATGCTTTTTCTTATTCTGGATAAGGGCATCTTAAGTGCATCTCTGTAAAGCTTCACTGGGAAGGTTAAAAGGTGTCTTAATCCTGCTTAGCATGTTGAGTGATGTTCCTGCTGTACCTTAGCATAAATCTATGTGTTTTACATGTAGGCAATGTAACTGTTAGAATCTTGCAGAAATGGTGGGCAACAAACTATCTCTCGTAATTAATTATTTTTTGAGAACAAATTAAGTTCTGCTTATGGAATGGTTGTGGGGATTTGTCTTTGTGGGGGATTTGTCTTTGGGAGAGATTTCAGGGCTTGCATCCTTTCTGCACGTGAGGACTCAAAAACATCAGTAAGACTCCAGTATGTGTGTGGATATTGGGGATAGAAAATGCAAGTATGTTTGTGGTATGTCTGTGCTCTAGAGCGGGTGTGTAGCATTAGATCTGGCTCAGATTGCTTCAGGCTTAGTCATGAAAAATATCCATTGGCTTAGTCTGGGAACGGCATGATTTTTAAGGTTACTAAGAGAGTGGAATTAAGGGGATTCTCTAAGATCTCAAATATAAAAAGACTAATTCGTATCTTTACAGGCAGCACTGAATAATCTGTTATGAAAGTCAGCTATTGGGAAATAATGGAACTGTGCACTATACTATGTAAGATGTTAACGCTGCTTTCTAGTGGAATGTGATATTAAAATCAGAGTAGGACCCTATCAAGAAAAACAGTCTATGGAGGACCAGTGTTCATGCTTATTAAAACTCTAGAAAACATAAGCTTTTCTTTGGTAGATACCATTTATGCTTAAAGACTTTCATTCTCTTAGTCTTACTAAAAAGTGCCTTTTGCCACTGAGCTATTTCATCTGCTCTTACTCTTGAAACACCAACAGTATCTTTTGGAAAAAAAATAAACTGTCTTTCTCCTTCTTTAAATAATCTTTAGTGCTAGAAAACTGGCAGTGTTGATTTATTTTCAGGTACAAAATTTAGTCCAAACAACTTCTTTTCCTCTTTGTCTGAGCTGGCTGATTTTGTGTTTGGAAAAAGCACACAATGTAAAAGGAGAGTAGTATCCACATAATTTCCATATAAAATTAACAGACCGTTTGTCAGATCAGAACTAAAATATTGTGTAAGAGACAAGTAAGGTAAATTCTTAGTTTTGCATGCCTGTGCGATTTGTGTAGTATGGGCAGCAAAGGCAAGCTGGGGAATAGCAGAATGTCTGCTGAAGGCCTGAAACTAAGGCTGTTAGGAGGGTGTGGTTAGGAGGTTACAGGAGAGTAAAACTTTGATGTCATTCTGCTCTATAGCATAACATATAACTTAATGTAACATAACAATAAATCTTAACAGTTTCAGAAGTAATGGTGTAATCTTAATATTTTATGCTGATTTAAACGGAGCGTCCTACAGTATTATTTTGGCAGGATGCTAGTAGTGTGTCAGCTGTCTCCGGGGGCCCTCGTCAAAAGGAAAGGAAAGTGTCTTGCTGTGCCAATACTGTACAATAAATAACATTCTCAGAAGATTCATATGGAGCTGGAGCACAGAGTGTTACTAGTTGTCATAAAACAGACAGAAAAAGGGTTGCATTCTAAAAGGCAAGACTTAGGAAATGACCGATCCCAAGGAAGGATAAGTCTGCTGATCTGGAAACATCATTTGAGAAAGAAATGATGAGCAAGTGTCCAACAGTTTGGAACTTACGAAAGGGCACATGTCCAAAATGCAGATCTACAGCTGAACTTCTTCCAAGCACATTTAACCTTGTTTGGTCTGGAAATCTCATGAATCTGAATTGTATTTTGATCTTACACTTATCAGTATTGGTTTTGCTTAGGCTGGATAGTAAATGAAAGCTACCTGAAGAGCCTTTTCCCCCTATATTGATACTCTCATTTCTAGCTGAAAATAGTAAGCGAAAGAGTGCATTAGTTGCTTTAAAAAATAAATAAATAAAATGCAAGACCCAAACGTATGTATTGTGAGGTGACAACTAAAGTCTTATCTAGTTTCCTTGTGAGGTAAGTTTTGCTACCCATTTCCAAACTGCAGGGAGAGTAACAAAACTCATGTCTCTCTTCATCACTCTTCACCACCCCTCGTAAATCAGAGCGCAATCAGCAATTCCAAACTGCTTACTGTGTGCCCACAGATATTTTAAGTGTTGCTTAACGAGAAGTCAAACAGCTAATCACAGTCACACACACTGTAGGTAATTTATGGCCATGCCAGCAGCTCTGCCACATGCTCCACCAGCTGGATCCCACTGTGGAGGATCAAGGGACTGTTGGAGTGTGCTGCTGCCCCATCCAGCCAGCACCCCAGCTTTCCTCTCCATGGGCGAGAGGTGTATACGTCAGCTCCATCTCAATTCAAAGCATGGTTGTAGCCGAAGCAATGTACACTACCCGAGACCTGAGTATATTCTGGATTAACGAAAATTCTGGAATAATTAAAAACAAACAAACAAACAGAAAAACTGTCACGAATTGGGAGGGGAGCTGGCCCTTTGATGTCCTTCTTCATATCATGCTAAACATGTATGTCTCAGTAATACGAGATGATATTTCATCATGTTCGAGCCATTAGCAGCTACTCCTGAGACAGGATTTGGATAAGGCAAAACTAATTTTTGAAAATTTTGAGTATTTTAGGGAAGGTTCTTACCTGGACCAGGGCAAGGGCAGGCTTTCAGGGTAAGTCAGAGGGTAGCACACATACAAGCATCCTGGGTGCAAGGAGACCATACCTTGGACCGTGCCCCACCTTTCTGAGGCAGTGAATGTTAGCTTTAGGAGGATTTGACAGTGACACGTTATACTTTTTTTCTCCTCTTATTCAGTTTTAAAATTGCTGTTCGGAGCACAGTATGTTAGAATTGATTTATTGTATTGGTATAAGGCTTTCTTCTAGAACTGTTTCTCAGCATTCTATTTGTTGGTTTGTCTGTGCTTCAGAAATTAGCACCGTTTCCAACTCCTATTTTTGATCCCATTCACTAGGTGCTCTTTCTGTCACACCATTTTTCTCAACATAATCCCAACAAATTAATCCTATTCCTTGCAGTCTTCAACAAATCACAGTGCTCCTTTACTTTTCTAGTCACAAATGCCTGGTTTCTGCAGCTGAAGCAGAAGTTAAATGGGAATCCCCATCTGGATTTAATGTGCACTTGGCATGATGCCTCTGCTATTTCTTTAAAATTATTTCTCCCTTTTAAAAGCCAAGGTTGAAAGTCTAGTCTTGATCAAGTCAGTAGGATTTTTACCATAGAGTAGTGGGGCTACTGAATGCACAATTTCTGTTGTTCATTTTTATCTGTGAACATCAGGTTGCCTCTTCTCCTTGATTCCTTCATTACTGTCTTCTTCACAGTACTGATTTTTAATCTTACAAAATAGACTTAAGGTGTTCAGTGAATTACCAGAGGTCAAAATGGAAGCCAGGTTATTTTAATTACTTTTTTAGGCTTGAAGATTTTTTTGTCTTTATGCATAACTGAGACAATGTCTCTTATAAATCCTCCAATTTTTTCTCTAGTTATAAGTACCAACTTTTTTGGTAAGAGAAGCCTGTCCACTTTTCTGAATTTACAGTGTTGTAGGTCAACCTGCTTTAGCAGGTGGGTTGGATTAGATGATCTCCAGAGGTCCCTTCCAACCCCAACCATTCTGTGATTTTGTAATTAACAAATGTATTTACACAAGAAAATTGGGGTTTACATTTTCCAGTCCTTGTGACTGATCATGCATGAATAACAATGATGTTGTCTGAGACCACAAGAACGTAAATAGCAAATTTTGAGGTCAAAAGCAATATTCGATATCAGCATTCTTCAACAGAGCAGGTGCCAGCAGAGGTGACTGTGAACCTGGGAGCCCATAGCAGCCTCCTGTGCAGCTCATGGCCTGTCTCTAAGGCAGTTTGAGCATCTTGGCAAGCTTTCTGAGCAACCTGCCCGTTCTGCTGTGAGGTTAGGAAGCACATGTTGTATTAAGAGGGTTAATTTAGCAGAAGTCAATCTCCCTTGTGTTCTAGCTTGTCTTCAGTATTTCACTGGAGGCTAGGGCAGCTGAGTGTAACTCCTGAGTGATGCCCAATTACATCAAAAGACCTCAAGTCAGCACTGTAAGTCAGACTGTGCTCAACTGCCAGTCCAGCGCTGTGTTGAATTCATGCGATTTATGGATTCACTGATAGTTCAGGGGCAGTCGCAACCATTGGATTTACACGCTTGCACAGATTCACAAGTAGTATAATATATACTATAAGTCTGGGCGCATTCAATGAGAAATTCTCACAACTAGATCCACATATAATGACGTTTATTAAAGCAACAGGTACAAGCTCTTTTAGACTGCCAAGAACAAAAAGAACTGTCTGCAAAACCACACTTTAGTTGCAAAATACACTTTAGTTGTAAAAAACCACACATTAGTTTTAAGAAATAAATATTGGGACCAAATATATATAAATTCTTAGATAGCTGTGTAGCACTACTAATGTGATTACAAATACAAGCTTGAAGTCTAAGTGTCCTGTGGAAAACCTGTCATAACCAAGTGCACAAATCTTACCCAAAAGTGTCACTTTGGCTGGAGAAGATAGGCACAGCCCACTGACCGGTCCCAGAAGTCTTGTTATGCTGTTCCCTTGACTTTTCAGTGATAGTGTCTTCCATAACTTTTCCCTATTGTTAGGGAATTTTATACTATTTTTTACATTTAGGTGGAGTTTGAGTGATTCTAGTCATATATACCTTTGTTATTGACTGGTGTAAAAACTCTTGCTTCAACTTTTAAGGTAAAAACTTAACTGAGCATACTTGGAAGTGGATAGTGGGGGTGCAGGAGGCAGTGTGTTTTGATATTATAATGAGATTATAATGAGCAAAGTTCATCTACTGGACAAATTTCTGGCTCAGTAACTAGCATTTTGGATGGAACTGAACATTTATCCTTTTATATCTTCACACCGCTCTGCTCCCCTGTACCTCTTAGTTGCCAGCACACTGGGCTCCCCCATGCATGACCATACAAGAATGCAGGCCAGGCTGGGGGGGGTGAAACCATACAGAGCAGATTCCTTCCCCATTCCCCTTCCCCTTATATTCTGAAGATGTGGATAAAATTTTATTCTCAATAAGTGTATCCTTGATAATCAGATTCAATAATTTTCCCCCTCAGTAATTATTCCACAACACATCGAAGTGAAGATACCAGTTCTGTTTTCTATAAAAATTAGGCAAATGTTCAAGGGCTCAGTTGTGCAAATTGTCTCAGAGGAGCATGGAGAAAGAAAAGAAAAACAGAGGAATACAAAGAACCCAACCTAGGAAAAAAAACTGATATTAAACTCTTTCGCCTGCAATATTTTTTCCTACAGCTTCGTTTGTTATATCTTTGTTGTATCAGCTTTGTTTTTTAATTCCATTCCCTGCTATGTGCTTGGTGGTTTGTTCCTTATTTTCTATCACTTTTTTCTTTTTTTTTCCCCTTCTCATTTTCTATCTTTCTTAGGATCTGGAGAAAGAAAGTTGTGATTACCTACAAAGCTCTAGGTATAGCAGTGACTTCCATTAGTATTGAGCTAAATTAAGGAAGAAGCTTAACAACACTTGTGGGATGCCAGATGCTGTGGAAGGGTGTACTAGCCTATCTCATATCAGTGCCTGTCTTTGCCCATATATGTCGTTTAGGAGGCCACTGCAATCTCAAAAGTTCTTTTTAATGTGATATTTTGAGTCTCTTTTAAACAAAAGGACTTCTGGGAGAAAAATGCAGAAAGGAAGGAGGAGAAGATAAAGGATTTCATTGCAGGCATCCTTACTTGTAACATTTCCGTTCTATGTTCCTAAAGAACACGTAAATAATAATACCTGAAAGCTTTATTTACATGAAAAATAGTCCTAAACTTCATATAGAAACACTGTGAGCTTTGATCAGCTCTTGAATTTGTTCCATAGCAGATATTTGGTACCCGTATGCTGGTATTATAAAATGCTAGTACATTTTGACTGTCCTCCAGGCTGCCTCTTGTGCCTCCACAACCTTTGTAATTGAATTTGACCCAGAAAAACAGCATCTTCCTGTCACTATGTAAAGTAAACAGGGGAGTTCTCAAATGATTATAACTGAAATATTTTTTACAAAATGTCAGCATGAGCTCCCATAAAACCAACATTTTGATGTGTTTTTCCATACTTGCAGACTTCAGCCATTTGACGTGGTAATAAACATCTCCAAATCTTATGTCATTGATTGTTTGGCTTCAGTGATGATGAAATATGGAAAACAAAATGAAAGAACATAAACTTTGTCTGAGATTTATTTGGAGACTGTGTGTGAAGCATACCTGGCTTTCCATACTTATTATGGCACCTGACAGAAGGGACACATTCAGCCTCCACCATGTCTAGTTTATCTTGTCAGGGTCTGAATCAGACAGGGGAAACCTTTCAACCTTGTACTTCATAAAATTGTAGCCAGACTGATAAATCTGTTTATTTTTCTTTTAAATGTGCCCTGGTTTCCATAACAGAGACAGCTTGCATCTATGCTGATGAATGCTTACTCTCCCGTCACAGACCTTCATGGACACTTTGCCAAGAAACTTGTTTAGTGAATTCCTCAGCTTTTTTTTTTTTTTTCCCCAGCACCTAAAAACTTGCAACTGGTCTGGCTTGAAATGCCTTGGCAATTTTACTAAGGCACTTACTTTGATAGCTAAAAATGACCTTGAAGAATGATTAATACTGTGTGTGGGTTGATGACATAAATCTGTTAAACTGTGCCTGATGAACAGCTTCACATGCGAGACTGTTATAGCCATATTCCTGTACCAACACAGTGACATTGAGCAGACTGCAGTAGATACAAAATCTGGAAAAAAAACCCAGCCAAACAAACAACAACAAAAAAACCACCCCAGAAGGCTTTGAATCATTTTTATGTATTTCTTACCAACAAAATTACCAGTTGTCTCTGGTGATAGAGTATAAATTCAATGAAAAATAAGAAACAGTGGTCTTAAGGTACATCGGGACATAAGCCCTAACTCACATAATTATAGTGGTTGTGCCTGAGAATGTAGGTACACGCCCCAGGAACGAGAGTCTGCTCTTTCTGTACTGTACTATTTGTAATGCAATACATTAACAAGATACAGTCAAAAAGGGAATAACAGCCCAATCCAGCAGCCCAAGAAATATGTCCATCCTTTGTCTTAAATATATATATGCTAACCTGTCAGTTGCTAGTCATTTTGGATGTATATTTTCAGAAGCCATAGGTGAATTCCTTACCAACCTGAAAAATAATCATAAGGAGACAGAAGAAGGAAGGATGTACTTTTTACTGGACTGGTAAGAAATGAACTGAAGTCGCTATTCCTAACCAGAGAAAATGCATGTCCTACTATTTTGCCTTTGTGACTATGGGAAATTAGCTGAACAATTAGATTTGCAGAAGAGCAACCAGAGAAGCAGCTTCATGGGAAATTACGTTGATGATCTTTTTGTTGTATATTGTCATTGAGTCTCTATCAAACACTGGTTTATCCTAGTGTGATTTCCTTTGCCTTCAGAAAAATTTTGGATAGGCTGACGAGGGAGAGATGAGTGTCCTATAAGTACTTAAAATACAGTGCTCTCTGCCAGGTCATCTTTTCCATTGCATAGATCAGCCAGCACACTTCCATTTACAGCCTCATCCCTTTCACCAGCTCCATATCCACCAATGTTACAGGTTTTCATGGCTGCACAAAGCTGGAGAAGCCTCCAACCGCAATTTTAACAATAACATAAAATAAACATTCTCAGCACAAATAGGCTATTTTAGTTTCCATGTCTGACATTTTGGCACCTTTCGCAGCACTAAATTAACTTAAAACATTCATCACTGCACATGCTTTGAGAGAAGCAAAACAAGTACTAAGTAGGATTTGAGACTTGGTAAACTTTCTATTTAAGATGAAACAATCATTTAAACTGACAAGGAAAGGCTGTGAAAACAACTGAGAAAAATAACTTATTTCTATTTAAGACTCAGCAAATATTAAGAGAACTAGAAATGGTACTAGAACGGGTGTTGTGCTCTTCTGTAAAAATAATTTAAAAATGACAAGACTGATTTACATAAAACTTTGAAAAACCATTCTGCGTCCCAGCCTTTCCCAAATGAGAGCTTTGTATGCCAAGTTTAAGCTCAAACCATTTTTTTAAGGAAATAATTCCCTAAAGTACGAGAACTATGTAATGAAGTAGTCGTATCTTAATCCTAAATGCAGTTTCATGTGTCATTTTTTTAATAGAACAAAGTATAAAACAAAAAACATTTGAGTGCAGAAAGAATGTACATATTCTATTAAAATTGCAACATGTGCCGAATCTTAAAGAACCTTAAAATGGTGAAGCTTTAAATCATGCTACTGTATCGATATCCCAGGAGATAGTTTCACACAATACAAAACTAATATTGACATTTTTGCTAATGCTTACTAGCCTAGCAAAAAGCTTTGTATGGTTTTATGGGAAGAGAAGGTAAAATGCCATTTGTTGTATGTTTTTGTGAGGAGCAATAGTTTATAAATTAAAAGGAAACTTCGCAATTCCTCTTAAAAGATGAATTTGCATGGCTTATGACAATCCACACACATTTTGGCCCTGTTTAAGATTTTCCAAGTGATTCAGGCTAGGTAGAAATGCTCCAATAATTTTGGTTTTAGTTCATCAATATCAATTTATTGAGACCTTGTTGGCTTCCCATGACCTGAGAGTCTCCATTCAGTTACACCTTGTTGAAACTGTGTTATGGTTTTCCTCTACGGGACAGATAAATAGCATGACTTGCCTGACTATAAATAATAAAAATAAATAATTAATAATAAATAAACCACAAACAAAAAATGCCAAAGAAAACAACAAAAAAAAATCCTCTCAAACCAAAACACATTATATTTGTGTTCTGACACAGGAGGGTTTCCAAAGTGGAAACTTCTAATAAGCCTATGTGTTTATCACAGAAGTTAGTGTTACTGAAGTTTGAAAACAATTTGTTATATTCATGTTCATGAAAACACGGAGGTTTGTTGCTAGGATTTTTACTTTTTGCTGTCTACTTGATCTGTATGCTTATATTAGAAAATAACATTAAGGTGACTGGCAATACTTTTATTTAACCTAGAATTCTTTAGGGGTGCATTACAATGAGCAGTGGATTTGGATCTTATTCTAAACTCTGGAACTTGACAAACACACTTGGAACAAAGAGCTAAAAATCTACTGTAAAAATGTCTGGTTTGATTTTCCGAGTTCATATATGAAAAATGCGGGCAAACAAGATGAACAATGAAAAATGTGGCTGACTAAATTATTTATTCAGCTTCATGTATGTGTTATGTTAAGCGTTAAGAACAGTTCAGGCAAACTAGCCTTCTCTTCAACAATATAAATGTCTTTTATATAGTCAGTTCCACAGAACTATGTGGAATGGCCCTGTTTTTTTGACATGACCTTCTCTTCTGGCGTCTCTGAATCTTTGCTTGCCTTTCCTATTATTCACATTTTAACCAACATAAAATAGCCAAATATGAGGATGATCTAGTTCATCTACACCAGAATATAAAAATCAATTAAAAGAACAGATAGAAAACCATTTCAGATTTTTTCCTAAATTGTGTCTGAAGACAGTTCACTACTCTGGCAGCCTCACTCACTTAAAGCACCAGATTCATACAGTAGCTTTAATTGCATCTTGGAGTAATGTTGAAGAGGATTTAAGTAGAGTTATATTCTGTTTTATCTGATGTTTCTGTCCAACCTTGCTGTAATCTCCTTCTTCACTGATCATTGCAATAAGAGATAATATATTATAATCATAGGGAGGGGGAGAAAGAAATAAAAATAAACAGTGACATCTGTTCCTAAGTTTTCCTTTTCTCCAAATTTCTCTATTACTTCACTTTCCTGTGCATTTCTCTTTCAGCCTAAAAGAAATACAAGACCCTTTTTTCTCCTCTTCCTATATAATTTTATATTTTTGCAACCAAGACACAGAAATATATGTTGGCACTGTTTTTTCAAGAAAACAAAGTAATGAGACTGTGTGGTGCCATGCAAGATAGACTGAAATACCACTTTTCATTTTTTGACTACATCACTGCAATGATCACTTGGGTAATACCGCCACTTCTCGTGTATATCTAACGTCTACCTAAAATGCTGTAAAATCTCAATTTTGTGTCACTTCTTTCAGTATCACCTCCCTTTAGGCTCCCTCGGAAATAAGTATGCAGTTTATCTTGCCAAATTTGTGCCAAATCCAGTGCTCTCAGATACTTTGACAAGTCATTAGGATTATCCCGATCCAAATAGGATACGCGAGTTAAAAAAGGAATATAGTGTATCTTTAAAACCACACTTACTTTAAGTCAGGGGTTTGGTTTTGATCCTCTCACTTTCTGTTCTGTATCCCCATGCTGTTTAGTGATGCCATCTACACAATCTACAAAATGTGTTAGCTGTTGGGAGGACTGCTTTGTGCCCAAAACTTGTACTTTGTAGACCTATTCAGCTCTCCTACCCATCAGTACACTGTGTCGTGCCACTGTGATCCAGGCTACTCTTGACCTAGGTCGTGACTCCATCAAAAAAGTGTCTTTTGTTCACTACATATCAGTAAGAGAAAGCAGGAACTGCTGGGAGCCAAACCAACCCCATCCTTCAGCTGAGAGTGGGCTTTGCTCTCAGTAGAGGGCAGCACCAGTACCAGTATAGTAGAAATTAACCGAGAAGGATTATTCTATATGCTTGCACAATGTGTTAACCAGCACCTTGTAAATCAAAAACAGTGGAAAAAAACAGCCTAGAGCAGGACGTCTGAATACACTTGCACAGGATACCTCTTCTGAAAGTGGTAGAATAAGATCACAGGCTCCACCCAAGAGCTATTTTCAACTATAAAGGCCTGGTTTTGTGAGTACCCAGAGAGATGGGGTTAGTAACACAGGTTAGGAAGAAGACTCCGGCAGCAGTTCTTAAATTATAACTGCGTTAAACAAATGTCCTGGTCAAAGTAGTTGTAGTGCTGTGAGTGTCTAACATGCTGTTCAGTCAGCATTAATCCTATCAAACTGGGACATTAACTTGTACCAACACTCTTAGGAACAGCAGAGTCTTTCAGTATTGTCCTTTTTACGGCTTTGCATTGGTAATTATCTTGTCAAAGTTTGGTTTGTTCCAGTTTCTATCTTTTTTTAATACCTATTAAACTCCACTGCACGCCAGTATGTGTTTTTGCACCGCAGCTGTGAAATTAGAGAAGTATTTCCAGATGCAGGTTTAAATGGCTAGGAAGCAAAAACGGACTAAGCGAATTACAACTATCCCATCAGGCCATCTTGGAGGCCTACTACTATTATCCACATCAGTAGCATTCAGCAAACTATCCACTTAACTGGCTATAACTTCAAAATCTCCTTCCCCGTGAGACTAGCTGTAAAATCAACTTGTGACAAAGCACCAGGATTTACTTCCAAAAGTACATGAGAACCTCAGTGAAAATGCTACCTCTAAGCTTGATTTGGAATATGAAAATCAAAGGTCTCTGCTTCATCATTGTCATAATGCCTTGATAGTGATTACTTTTGTACAGCCTGCATGATCTGGAAGTGTGGCTGTATCCATGTACCACGATCAAGCAACTGTAGACCTGGACTCCACAACTTGCCCCTTGGCAGTGTGACATCAGCCATTTCTGGGTGTCCCTCCATGCCAGGCACTTGTGGCTGTGGCAAACTGAGTTTTACCATTGCTCTCATTTTTCCATTCCTATTTTTCAAAGAAAAAAACATTGATTTAAGAAAGCGAAGTCGCCTTTTTTTCTGGACAATACCAGGTTCCCAATTGCTTAAACACATGCAGTCCTGCAGGTCTCTGCCCAATATAACTGACAAGCAACCTTATGCATACATATAACAAACTCAGCAGGTTTTAAGTTAAAGTGAGAAAAACTAATTGGCTGAAGGGTAAGCATAATAAATTCTGGGAAAAAGTGTAGCTGATCCCATCATAGAACAACCAGAATGAGAATGTGCTACATAATAAACTAAGTGTTACTGTTTTCTACAGTCACTCAGGCCCTGCATTTTGATTAATTGCAGATTCCGAATTACTGAGAAAACGGCAGTTAATTACCCCTAACACCTTTGCAGGAACAGCTTGGAGGGGACTATGAAATTAGCACTCTGAAGTCTGAGTTAAATATATCATTTTAGCTTAATGGAATTTAATAATATTGTAATTCTAATGTATGTTGCACAAAATTAATAGCTTTTAATACTGAAATACCTTTATTTGATCTGTCCCATATTTCATGCACACCAGCATTTATTGATTTCTTCTGAACTAACCATCACTTCCAGAAACTGAAGGAGAAACTTAGGAGTGTGTATTTCAGGTGGGCCATTATTCTGAAACCAGCAGCCATGACAGAGGTTTGGCTTGCTTATCCTGATATCTCGGCTGACTTTTTCTGCCCTGTCTTTCACTCTCCAAGGTTGATTGTAACCAGTCACAATTCCAAAGGGCTAAGCTATGGTTTTCCATCAGAGCCCTTGGAGGACATCCCAGCCTGCCGGCTGCTGGCACAAAGCTCAGCTGTGGCCATCGAGGATCCCGTGAGCTTTGCTGGAAGAGCAGCCAGTGTCATCCTGTCACCTCATGGTACCAACAGCAACCTTAGAGCTGCTTCATAATTGAACATGGTGAGCTGGTGTTAGACAGTTAAGTAGAAATCCTCCAGAGATTAAGAGAAGGAGGCTGCGGTAAATCCCACTCATTCCACAGCTGTATCTGTGCTGGGCTTGGAGTCACAGCTGACCATGGAAAGTTTTACGGAGATTTTTGGAAACGTAGGATGTGCTGAAATTACATCTTTTTAACTAAACCCACTGGGTGGCGCTAGGCCGTGTTTACCACAGCTGTAAAAGCCAATCCTCACTTCTTAGCCAGTCCGATTAAAACCTGCACGTTATTCATTAAATTATAATTCGTTTGGACACAGGGGAGTAGAAAAATAGTATCTGATGTCTTTTTACAGTTTGATAGGCTCTAAGAAAATTAGAAAGTAATAACTAGGCTAACAGAAAACAGATGCCCAAGAATTATCAAATATGTCAGTTTAAGTAACAAAAACCCTCAAGGTAGTCAAGTTGACTGAAAAATATTGAACTAGATTTTACACTTAGGAAAATCGATTCACATACTAAGGGAAAAACAAAACAACAAACAAACACCACAAACAAACAAAACCCCAAACCAAACAAACACAGAAACAGAGAAGTGTGTTACAGTTACATCCTTGCATGCAAATCAGAATTGCACTCACACAGTGTTGGATGCTTTTCAAATTCAGAAGATAAAATGATCCCTGCTTACATTACGGCTGCAGAAGCTTTGTGGAGTCATCTCAAACCCAGATCCTCAGCATTTATGAGTCCTATGTTGCTCTCTCAAATCAAAATTCAAGAATACCTTGTGAGTCTTGAAAAAGACCGAAATATCCGAACATGTAGAATATTGGATGAGGCATGGATTTAGGTCCTTTAGTTCAGAAATAATATCTGTAGTAAGTGATTCATTTGAGGAAAGGGAGGAATAGTAGTTAATTTAGAAATAAATAAAACAATGTATTCATGCTGCAAAATCTGTGTACAACTTCAAGCAGGGACAACGGGACAGTATGAGCAAGCATACAAGCCCAAATGTAAGGATTACTTCCAGACATATACCTTAAAAACAGAGGTAGTAAAAAATTCACACAGCAGGTACCAGATACAGAGGCCGTATTTTATAGATCTATACATTTGGGGGGGCGGGGGGGGGGGGAAGTAGGGATGACCCAATATATGCCGTTTCATTACCAGATTTACTACTTCTTATGCAGAATTGTATCAGTGGAAGAAAACACATCAGTGTGTCAAATGCACAGAACACATCAGACTCCCTTGATTTCATATCTCCTTAGGTTTTGCCAACCATAACAGTCTTGTCTACAAATAAGTGAAAACTTTCTAAGAAAAATCTCACTCCCTGAGTAGGATACTTGGGTAAATTTTATCAACACTTTTGCCTTACATTGACTCCTGACTACGCTATTGTTTTTTCTTCAAATTCAGCAGAATGGTTTTAACAGCGTATGAAAGGCAGAGCAAAAGTAAGACAGCTGAAATCAATTTAACTTGTAGTGGCATAAAATATTAAAGGTTCACTACCTGGGAATCTGTAGTATCTACTGCAGATGATAACCGTTTTTCACTGTAATTTGTTTTATTAGTTTAGAAATTGCATTGTGACATAATTTGCATAACTGGGAGCTGATGCTTGCCATATACTTACTCAGTACAACAAAAGTTATTATTTAAAGTATAGCAGGCATCATTACCCAGACCTGCCCAAAACTCCATGTGAGAGGTTCATGTATTGGTACATCTCTGGTCCCACAAGGGAATCACTGCACCCCAGCCCTGAGCAGAAAAATGGTCCCATCCACTTGGGTGATGCTAACACAGACAGACATCCGTCATGATGGTTGAACCTACCCTCGGCTTAGGCAGCACACAAAGCTGTGCTCCCTCCTCCAGCTTTGCCGCTGCCATCTCTCAGTTCAAGCCAATAACATTTTGATCCACTATTTATCCATTGTTTTGTTTTGCTGGGCCACTCCATCAGCAAAACTCTTGAAAATTTTGTCCAAGTTTTTACTTTCCTCTCAGAATATGTTCATAATTCTCCCTATAAGAATAGGAATCATGCTCAGCTGGAACAGAAACCTTAAAAGCAAGACACCAAAGAAATGTGTTTGTTTGTTTCTTTCTTTCTTTGTTTCATTGTTTTTCCCGATGAGTATGTTAAATCTTTGCTGTCCAATTAATCTTTTGCAACTACTTTTCCTGAATTGTTTTTTTGTTTTTAAATTTGTGCATATTGTATTTGAGCTAGAGGCTACCTTGTGTGTTAGGTGAGGATACAAATGAAAATCTTGGACCAAGAAATGAAGTATTCTTCAGCAAGTTGTAAAAACAACGTCAATAAGCAGTTGGTAAAGCCATCAGAGTCCCAAGCTGAAGGGTACAGCAAACACAGTGACCTTAGCCTTTCTCTTTTGATTTACGGCAGTGTTGAAAAGTAACATAACTAGGTGCCATGGGGCTCCAAGAACAGCTGAGTCAATGTATTGTTTAAATTTTTAAGGATGTTGATCAGATTAGCAATGTGATGTTGAGACCTGCAGAGAGGAGTGTGTGTGCTCTTTGAAACTCATTCTTCTGGCCTAAAAATTCAGAAAAGATTAAGCCTTACACTGGAGAAATCAGTGAGGTCCTACTGAGTCCCTGAATCCTTATCACAAGAGCTATGAGATAACAAAGGAATTATCTGATTTTAGAGGTAACAGATATCAGCATTCATGAACTGTTCCGTATAAGCACAACAACTGGGGCATGAATGTCATACACACTGGTATATTCCAGTATCAGGTCTGTTATCAGCTGCTAATAATTTTTTTATTAGTGGAATGGTGTCACGTCAGAAATGTTCATAAGGAAAATTGAGTTGCTATTACGCTCCTAACCTACCTATTGCTCATTACCAAAGTAGCTGAGCATCTTGTATATAAATTAGGATCATTACTAAAGTCTTCCAAAGGTTTCAAGGAGTCCCTGCCACTCTGCCATGGTCTAGGCTGAAAAGCAAGAGAATTAGCACAAAAATTCCTGTAAGAAGTTTTTTTTAATCCTATGGGACCACAGTTCTCTCGAACTTTTGGCAAATAGTACAAATGACTGCTTTAATAATATAATGACAAGACATTAGGATTTCTCCATGTTATACAGTTTATATTTTTTTTTATTTCAAAGCAACTATACTCCTCCTAAAATCTTGAAACAAATATATAATCTTTGCCATTCAGTATCCACAAATTACTGTTTGAAGTGCTCGTATATACACTTATTTTGCTGAACTAGGGATACAGAAAGGAGAGAGAGATCTGCTGAATCTGCTCTTCTTATTGCCACATGGGTTTCTGCAGAGGTCTGGCAGGCCTCATCTTGTTTAATCTTTCAGAGCCCAGAATAGGTCTCCTACATGTTACTGTTGCAATTATAAAGCAGGCTGTCAAATGAAGCTGAATCTTTAAACCAGTCCAGCAGCTGGAACTTCAAACTTGCAATTTTTTGTGGAAAAAAAGTGAATGGAATTCTAAATTATGGAGGACCTTACTGAAACCTCCCAACTAGTCCTGAGTTCATAGCAGATGAAAGCAATGTAACTCTCCTGATGTCAGTGCACCGGTGTCCTTTCACTCTGGCCAAGTGGCTGGTGGAAAATTCCCTGATATCGAAACACCCAACTTTTGCAGAAAGGAAGATGATAAGATAAATTCCCTCAGCTCCTGTAGGGAAGTTCTGGTTCCAGAGAATCACCTATTGCAGAAAAGTCTTGATAATAAGCTGTTAGGAACTTGCATTTCTTACTTACACATCCCAGATGAGTTCCCTGACTCTGAGACTCCTGGCTAATTTGGAGGCAAAACGGGGTTTGTTTTGGTTTTTACCAGGGTTGGGGACCAAAAAAACCCCACAGCTGTTAAAAGCTTCTGTCTTCAAACAGAGTAGGACAGGAAAGATTCTTTCCTCATTCTTGTGGTCCCATGTGCTCACAATGCATGATGGAGCCTCCATGTTCACATGGGGGTTACAGAAGTTGGTAACTTTATCCCTGTGACTTCCATGAAACAAATGAAAATGATACAGTACATCTCATTCCCACTCCTCATCCACAGGCTCTTTTGTGTACATCTCTGACTCTAATTACCATCCCGAATGTCCTGAGCCATCTGCAACCACAGAAGGCTCATGGGCATTTTTTAACATGTGCCTGGTTTAGGAAACTGCTGGGGAAAAAAAAATATCAGTGCCCTAGGCTGTCTTCTGAGAAGATTAGCAAGTGCAAAATACTGAAATGAGAAACAGTCACATCAATACCAACATGATTAGTCCCAATAGTAAGAAAAGAATGTTACTGCACCTGTGCCAGGTTTAATTGCCATGAAGACTGTGGATGGCTTAGCTTTGGCATTTTCTCATCAAACCAGAAAAGAGCAAGCTGTATCCATGGCTTCTCAGTCTGCCTCTGTGGCAGTAGAAAAATATTCCTGCAATGAAAAATGAACACATTTCAGGGAACCAGTTTTTAATGCATTGAGAATACAAAGGTCAGTTGCAGTTAGTACTGCCAAAAAGTGTGATGGCCCATTATAATTAAACAACTACTTCTGCACAGCCTTCAGTGTAGTGGATATAATGCCAAACATACATATATAGGGAAGCGAAGTGTGGCATTTTTTGTAACTGCATTCATAAGCTTTGGGATGAATTCTGTACTTCCCGAACTACAATCCTATTGAAGTTCTCAGAGTTTGGGGCTATATGGGAGGCAAAGATATACTTTTAGAGATTATCCACACAAAATCTGCAATTTAGAAGATACTCCAATCTGAAACATAACTCAGGACATGAAGGATGAATCATCAGCCACCCAGGCACTGAGGAACTGCGAATGCCACAGTGACATACATAATTGTTTAATATTGTTTCTTTTGAAAAAACGAATGGCTGTTTCTCCTTCCAAACAGGCTGCTAGCTGATGATTACATGCCGAAATAACTGCCTTATGCAGGCACAGATGTATAATGTCATCAATCCGTATAAGAGCTCCTACACCTGGTACAGTTAGGAATCTTCTATTGCCATTTTCCTTTTTCGTGCTTCTACTAGTTTTGTGTCCTCCTCCTCCGCTCCTGTGCATACACATCCTTTTATAATAAATACTGATTAAACAATAGTTGGTGAAATCCCAGGAAAACCAGTCTTTCCTGAGAGCCTCACATCTCACAAAGCTCTGTTTCAGGTACATATGGGTAACATTGCTATGTAACCATTAAAAGGTGTGAGAGTGCATGTGTGTTTGTGTTCATGACCGCACACAGCACTAAATCCTCACTGCTATCTGTCTTACTGCAGCATAATTACTGTAGTTTACACCAGTCCAAAAGCTCTCTTCTATGCACTAAATATTTTGACAGTTAAAGCAGCTGGACTAACATTCACATTTTAATGCATCTTTTCTATCTAGGCAGCATTCGCAAATGATCAAAAAAGAGCCCTGGTTTGAAAATAAAGACTTTATGAGCACTATTAAAAAGAGCTCCATTAATAGATTTCCTATTTTTATAGATTTATAAACTGATGCATATTAATGGAGAGCCATTCTTGAAATGTTAGTCAAAAGTGATTGTAGATCATGTATATTAAGTGCTTTATGTCTATGTTACTGCCTGCTGAGATCTGTGGAGCCCAGAAGGCAAAGAAAATCTCGAGAATAATTACCAATAGTTAAAAATAGTTTTTGCTTTCAATTTTTATGTTGTGTACAAGGGTGTGTTAAACAGAGGTTTTACTTAATTAATGTTTTACTTGGTAGCAATGGCAAGATTTAGCTAGCTACTCCTACATGTAATTCTTTCTCAATTTCAAATATTGAATTTCTTGTCATCAGGAAACCACACCATTTTGATGGGCTGTACATAAAAACCAAGAGTCTGAGTGAGTGCCAGGAACTGAGCATCCAGGAGCACCACATCATCCCCCCTGGGGTGGCCTGAGCCTCAGAACTTGCTCACGGACAGGGAAGTATACGAGGTTTAAAATCACCTCTCTGCTTAAACTATGAATAAAGTTTCAAAAAGTCTTACGTGATATTGCACCACTAGAGACAAAAGGAGAAAAATAATAGTTTATATAATCACCCAAGGCACATCCCAAACCTAGCAGTTCCTTAATGTAGAGAGAATTTACCTGCCTGTCAGCTAAGGAGCACAGGATATTCTGGTGCGCAACCCCAGCAGAGACCTAAGGGTTGACAGCCTGTTGCACCCAGACTAACAAAAAATAGACCAAGAGTGTGGTGAATTCTTACTGCCCCATAACCTTGGCTGGGGCAGATTAGGTGGGTGCAATGGCATCGTTTAGCTGGGGACTTTTCCTTTCATTTGCCTGGTTTTAGATTTTTAAATATCCCTTGGCTAGGCTTTTCTCGTTGCTTTCTGTGACTGCTCAGTAGAAGCAAAAGTGATTTAGTGAGGGGGAAAAAGCACTCATTTCCTACCACAGGAGCTATACCTCCTGCACATTATCCCGTGTACACAGGGCAGTCACAAAACCATAATTCTGAAAGTGTGCCAAGTGTACAGCGTGTTGAAGGCTGCTTGCCACAAAAAAAGTTGAAGCCTTACCCGAGTGGATGAAGGGGGTAAGAAGGGTGGGTAGGGAGCTAAACCTCTTTCACAGAGTTGTTTAACATTTCAGAATACACTACTGGATTTGCAATCAGTTTGGCAGCGGAGTCTTATAACCAAACAGACGTCTCTTTTAAGAAAACCTTTGTATGTCTGAACAGAAAGAGGTTTGTCCTCAAGCAGGAAGCCTAACTGAGAGCTTACACAGCGATATATTTTCAGTCATGTGGCCAGGACAATAAACATGCATCTTTTGATCTGCGTGGCAACAGCACATGAGTTGTAGTTTATGCCAGGATAGAATGAGATGCAAATCTGCCAGGAGTGAGTCAGTACTCTGGCATGTTTCTGCACATCCTAAATTTCACCAGGCTGAGACTAGGGGACTTCAAATAAATGTCTAAAGAACCCATAAAAGTATTCCAGCAAGCATGATGTTTTAAGCCCTTATGTCAAAACACAGGAACATGTAGTCTATTTTGTATAAAATATTTTTGGTCTTCTAACTATAAATTAAAACTTGTTAAAATGTGTGCTTCTGTAGGCATACATTTACCAGCAGTCTTTTCCTCTTTATCTGATGCAAAGAGGGGCAGTAATACCTCTCCAGGGACTACAGAGGGCATGGGTGGAATTTTAAATTACCATTAAGAATTATCTCTTATTAATTGCTGTCACATCCAAATTTGAGCAATACCCTCTGACCGTTTAATAGCAGTGCTGCCATTATATCTTGTTGTCTTACAGCACTATACAGCTAACCGCACTGGTACATTATTTCCTAGACCGCCTCTGTTTACAAATCAAAGTGCCTTGCTTAAGCACAGCCTGCTGAAATGCAGCCCTGTTATTAGGAAATGTGAGTGGGCTGAAGTGGGGATCCCTGTAGAGTTAACTTGGCAGCCTTCAAGGTCCTGGCTCAACCTTATATTAAAAGTGAGTCATCAGTTTACCCACACAGCAGGCCCTCACTTTGTACTTTTCACTGCGAGCAGCTCAGCAGAGGGCCAGGAGATCCAACAGTTGCATCTCTAATTAATAACCAGCTGAAAGGAAATACTTGTTAAGGAAGACTTGGGTTTTCATTGTTGTTTTTGTTCAGTGTTAAATGTCGATAAATAGCAAAAGCACAAGCCAGGTCTACCACCTGGAAGGCTAATGTGCTGTGTGTGTGTTTGTTGCCCAACACAGGCTCACTCTTTTCTGCTCCAGGTCTAGGGCTCAGTATCTGCCTCAGCTCCTTCCAGTTATTTTTGTATCTGCTAGGAGCTATTTGCATCTCAAAAGTTTCATTCATGTTAATTTGGGACTGGCTCTTTTTCCCTAGAAAAAATCCACATACTGCCTTGTTCTCCTTGAGGGCCTCGGGCAGAAGGTATGCCACTTGAGAAGCAGAGGAATCACAATACCATAAAGGCTGCAGAGTGAACATCCCTTCCAGGTTAATTGATTAAGGACAGGTTTCCCTTCTAGTATACATTTTAAATATCTAACTAATTGTTCTTTCCTGCTGTATTTTCTTGTTCTAGATGTTTTGTAGCAGCACCAGGCAGCATGTAAACATAGCACGAGAGCTAGAGTGAACAGGCTGTTTCCTGTACTCTGAAGCTGTCTCGATACTGATCTTGCTTTTTTCTTGCCTTTGCACCAGTCCATCAATCACATTTATATGCTTCTTAGTAATTGAGGTAACTCTTCTGTCTCTTTTACAGTCTAAATGAAAAGTTCATGATTTACGTGTCCACTGATTTATAGATACGTTTTATTGAAAGATATCTCCTTCAGATAGTTTGTACTTTTTGTTCTTTTTGTCTCCAACTTGAGGCAACATCTATATGACCTAGAGTTAAAGCATGTGAATTTCAGTGGAACTTGGACATCTAAATACATACACTTTCCTGAAGAAGAGCCTGTTTTTTGTCAATGTTTTCTGGTTCTGAAGAGAACAAAAGTCGGTGCAATATTTCATTAGTGGTTCTAGTACAGTTGCATAGGCATGTGGGGAAAAAATAATGTTGCGAGTGTACAAAAAAAGTTAATGCCACAGTTGCCACAGTTACTCTGACTGCAGAATTCACATTTAGCAAATTCTGTGGTCCCTAAACTTAGATTTTTCCAGTGCCTCTTTATTTTCTTTTGATTTAGTTCAAGATACACTAGTTTTATGTACCTTTCTCAGTCTGGTCTCTTCCTCTTTATGCCTGCAAAAGACAGAATTGTTGCTATTCATTTCGTGTTATTAATTTCATGACAATGTTACAGTCTCGTTTCATGCAACTGCAGACCCACTAAACGCAAAAGCATGCTTTAGTTTTGCTGCTATTCAGTTTTGCTGATACTCAGACCAAACTTTTTCTATTTGTTTAGGTCCTCCCAAAAGCAAGGCACTGGAATAGGAGGAAAATAAAAAATTATGTTATATATGATGCTGGTAGAAGAATGCTGTGAAAGAAGGAAGTAGAAAGAAGCTGTGGAAAATGTAAATCTTCCTAAACAACCAAATGATTTGGATTATGAAAACCAGAGTGTCTTATGTCAAGTGCCTCTTCACCCTGTAAGTGTGCTATGAAATATGATCACATCTTGAATACACTCTTTCTTAACAACAACATTCTTGAACATATAAACACTATTAATTGTGTCAAACTTGGAATCTGAATCCTGCAAACCCTTCCTATGTTAAACTGAATGAGCCTCATTCATGGCTGGGGTAGGTTTGAATGAGCTCAGCATGGTTATGTCAGGCAGGACAACGTTTTCATGAATAATTCTTCATTCTTTTCTCAACAAATCTTTGGGTTAGATATTTTGAAGCAGTCTGGATGGCAACAGGACCCCTTTTCTACATGCCACAGTTAGGCTGAGACAGTCGTGTACCATTAGAGACTGCAAATGATACTGAATTTTCCAAAAGGAAGAGCAACAGCTTCTGTGAAGTTATCAGAATTCTTTCCAGGCACCGTTCTCCATTTGTGCTGCAGGTAGATCCTGTTTTGTTAGGTGGAATATGGCTTTTCTTACTGCAGATGAGACCAGTGTCTTTTTCAAGGTCTTTACCTAAGCATAAATAAATTATGGTTGTTTTACACAGAACTGTAATTACAGGTATAGAGGAACACAATGAAAATGGCCTCCCTCTAAGTCTGCTTTCAATGAACAAGCTAACATACAAACAGCAGCCAAACCAGAACAAAAGGTTTGTTCCACACTGCAGTACAGGTACTGCTTCTTAATTTGTTCCCTCAGCTTTGCTGGCTCAGATGTCCCACACAGCAGTTCTCCATAGCAGCACACTGACAGTGTGAATTTGGCTTCAGCCTGAGACAGAGAGATACACCCTGGGAAAAGATCAGTGTGAACAGCCAGTAATAAAACAAAAATTTCAGACAGAGTTTGATGTTGCTTTTATTTTTGTTCCTAGAGTAGTAATAAATTACTTTTGACTTCATGACAGTGTCTGTGAAGTTTGTAGGCTGTTTTTAAGGTGTTTTGCTGGATTATGGGTAGGCTGTTCCTGTAGGCAGAAAGATGCTACTCACAGGCATAGACTGGCATTCCTCAGAGATGCCACTGTTCAGGACCTGTGTTGGGGTTTGGCTGGGTAACTCAAGTTAATGGCCTGATAAAACGACACGGTATACAGGAAGGAGACTTTTCCTTTATCTGGTGAACTCTGCTGTGTTTGAAAACATACCTATTTTTTTTTCCTTTAAAGATGCAAATGGATGTTGACCACCCAGACTGAGTCATGCAGTACATGATGCCAAGAAATCCTACTTACATTATGATCTGAATCTATGCGTGATGTATGTGTGAGGGCAGTGAGGTTTGTGAGAAGGAGATGCCAAACCTGCTTTGCTGTTGCACTCAGGAGGAGTGGAAATGTGATGGGAAAGCATTTGCTGAGATCCTGGACCGCTAAGTGCAGTGAGGGTGGGCTGGAGGTGCACCAGGGCTCTCCCTAAGTAGAGTGGAGAGGAGGGAGAACCTGTCCTCTGCAGAAACACACCACTTTGTGCTTCCTCAGGGTGACAAGGGCCCCAAGGGCTGACAAGATCTCTGTCCAAGTGGCAAAAGGTTTGTGCCATCACTATTCAGCTCTCTTCTGCTTCCTTTGGGCTATGAAGTCTCTGCCCGTGGATTTGCCAAGAACATAGTACAGTCAGTAAAGTCTCCAGAAAGCTCTGAAACAAACCTGAACAATAACAATAACAGCACAGCTCAGAAAAACAATAAATCGGCATTTATGTACTGCTTTGCATTTGTAAAGTGCTTCTCAAGCATGAATTAATAAATACACAAAACCACTCCTATCAGAGTACATGGTTCACAGGCTGTAATGATGATGTACAGGAACCTTTAATCCAAACCACATTGTTCAAAATCAGCACTCAGTGCAAGATTACTTATAAAACTCAAGGGTAAAACAGTGATCAGCCAAAAGTAAACAGATAATGCTAAATGGTGAGTTAACAGGAATTGCCCAGACTTTGTCTGGGTGGCAAAGAGAAGGCTGCCATTATTACAGAATGCATGGGCAAAGTCTGGCTCCCCAGTCACTTTTAGCATTCACTTTTATCCAGGCATCTTCCTTAAAGTAGTATCACTGACACAGCAAGGTGTTACTTAGTAAACGTAGCTCAGTTTCCTCCATTTACTCTCAGTACATGGTATACAAGATCTCATACATATGTGACAACAAGGCCCAAAATTTCGTTACAGAAAGTGAGATGGAGTAAAACACTTAGAAAATGGGGAGAATGTGAACATGTGGGATTGAAAGGGAGAAGGATCACCGCAGGCAATTGACTAGCACGAGAGAAGAGAAGAGGAAAAGATGAAACTGTAAGTGAAGCTCTGCCAGAACCGCAGAGCAGCCAGAGGAAAAGTCATCCCTGGATCCATGAGCAGGAGAGGCTCTGGCCAATTTTGGTCCTGACTGAGTCCAAATTCAGTAAGTGCACTTTCTGCTGGACAAGATCGTTAGAGCTTACTCCTAAAGTTTAATGTTTAAAAGTTAAGTGGATTGTTGCACTACAGCCATCTGAGGGAACTGCAAGGAGTGCGAATCAGTACTGCTGTATCAAAAACCTGGCTAGAGAATAGCAGAGTTGGAGTAGGTGAAATAAAGTGCTGAAGTAGTTCAATAGACTAACCTGAACACCAGGCTGTGACAGAACAAAAACCAGATCACTTTGATATTTCTGAATTAGCAATTCTGTTTCACATAAGAAGGAATATTCAATCATCATTTTTCTTGAAAAGTATAACCAGATGGGCAGCCAACCTAACAGCCAAAAAACATGTCTTTTGAGAGTCATTCTGGGGCATTCCATAGAATAAAACACCCTTTTCTGTTTGTTTCTAGCAGCTTTAGTTTCAGGTTCTGACAAAGTCATACAGGACTAACTGTTACATGTGGAAAATGGTGCAATGGGAATACTAGCATAGAGAACCAGCTCCTGTGAGCAGCTGAGTTACTCCATTCTTACTCAAGTGCAGATCCTATTTGCAGGATTTTGACCTGAGTCAGAATTTTAGAATCAGGATAGCAATACAATTCATGGCACCTGATATTTTCTGGACTTTTTTCTCCAGTTTTTTCCTCACAGTGTAGTTTAGGGCAAAGAACAGTTCTATTTCAGACGCAAAGTGAATAGACCTGGGAAAAGCCAGAGGATCCAATTCTCCCTCCCTCCACTCGTCCTTCCCCTTGGGCTACCCTGTACATGTTTTTCAGGTGATACTGGTGTTTAAATATACAAGATCTGTTTCAGAGAGGTGGAATAGGTCACTCTTCCCTCCCTATGTTGAGTCCTTGGGTTGAGTTTAGAACATGCTACATACTTCATGAGTCTCAGACATCTTCAGCCCTGCCCTGGACAAGTTTGTATAAATTTTGCACAGAAATAGGGACTGTTCTAATTCACCACTGCTGAATCTCTTCCATTTCAAGTTCTGCAGGATTAGGGGAATGGCATTTAAATGTGGTTTTGATAATAAGAAGAACCGAAGTGCTCGTCTTTCATTATGCATGGTTTTGTCAAGGCAGGTCAAATCCTAAAGTTTACTGTAAGTCATTATTCTGACGAAATATACAGCTCCTAGAGAGGTAGATCACTGCTAGAGAGGCTGTTTCCAGATTGTAGTAGAACACTGAAAAAAGAAATCAGCAGAAACGTTTTATAAAATGAAAGGAAATTCTCACATAAAAAACCCCACAAAACGGCAGGACAGAGGCAGAAGTGTCTTTGAGGAGACTGGCAGTCTCTGTTTGTACAATTACAGAAACAGTAAAAATGCTTCTGTCTTCTTTCCTTTCTTCCGGTAGCATAACACTGAAAAGAATCATAAGGTTTATTTCTGTGGCTGTAACAAACACTATGGGCAAACCTCTGACAAAGGGAAATAATCAACAGTGGAAATATTTACTAGTAAACTGTATGGTGAATAAGCTGTTCTGATTGTGGTAAAACCTGGGAGATCTGCAACTGTAAATGTTGTGCTAAAACTAGCGACCCGATATTCACTGACAGGGAATTTTATCTGTGTGTCTCTAATACACATTTATTCACACACATTCGTAAATACATATTGCACACCAAATACGGCTTGCATGTGTGTGTATGTTCATTAATAAGAATAACTCTGCTTATGCAGTGCCTGATATTTTATTTTGGGATGGTTTTGGTCAAGGAAATGAATGAAGGAACACCCAACTTCTGTGGATATCTCTTCTGGGAATTCTGCTGCTGCATGTCAAGAGGCTGGGTTTGCTTAGAACAACATTTATATAAGACACAATGACTTATGTCATTTAACTGTCACTTGGCTCATTCCAGAAAAGTGCCACTAACTTTAGAGAATAGATGCAAGTCTGTAGGTTAAAATTAGTTGTTTGTTTTTAAATAGTCTGAAATGCAAAAAGAAAAATATCTCAGGACTTTGTGTGTTTGCACTCTTGTGCATGTTTGGGGAGGGATAGACTCAGACACCTATATATAATAAGGAATCCTGCCTTTCTATACAGTGTAGCTCTCTACAAGCAATTCCATGATGGATAAGCCACTGTCTATCCCTGCTTTGGTGAGAATCTGAATGTCTTGAATACATTTCCTACTCTGTTGAATGATTTGTCCCTGAAGTTCTGTGTGTAGAGGACAATGCTACATTATTTTCCTTCCACTTTCCAGGCTTAGCACGTAGTAAAATCCTTGTCTGCAGATTTCAGGCTTTCTTTTGCATGGTTATCAGCTTTCTGTTGGGGTTGCATCGTGTTTTTTGAAGGAGGTGGAAGAAGTGGGGGAAAAGGTTTGTTTTACAAGCTGCCAGTTAAGATGTGTCCTAACGAATTGAATCTGGCTAACTCTTCATCCTCCATTGAGCTTTCCAGACTTGCAAAGCTTTGAACCTTACACATGAAAGGGGAAGGTATTTATTGGAATCTGCTATGACTGAAACTTTGCTGCTCATCTGAAGGTATCGTTTGTATTCCACTTCATAAAATAATGAATGCTGGAGCTCTCTCTTGTGAACCAGACCAGCAGTCCTGTCCAATTTTAGTGGTAAAGGTCATAAAAGTTAAGTGTTCCAGCAGTGAGACCAGCTCTATGGTAGTCTTCAAAGGATGTGCTTCTCTCCTGGCCAGAAAATAGGGTATAAGTATATCAAAGACCTCATATCTAAGAAGGCCTAATTTTAACTGCATTTTCATGTTATAGATGGCAACTGATTCTTTATCCAGTATTTAAGAGGCTTGAATGATATTATTGTAATGGGAACAAAAGCTATGAAAATAGTTTGTCAAACAGATTTAGACAACTTTTTTTTTAAACAATTTGACTTCCTGCATTTTCATGTTGTGTGTTTTCTTTCTTGTAATGAAATATTAATTTGATTTCATTTGCAACCTATACAATCTGTTTAAAAAATGGTTTATTAAAACATTTAAAATAAATGCCACAGAAAAGGTCTAGACTCAAATCAAGCAGCATTTGTAGATTGGTTGCTGGTTCAAACATGCAAGCCAGGTGTTTTCTCCCATGAACTACTTTCCTCTCATTTAATTTTGCTGTCATTCTTTCAGCCTTCTGTCCTGGTCTTGCCAACTCTCACAAAATGAATGGTCTGCTATGCATTTCAGACAAAGAAAGTTCTCCAAAAAGAAATCCACATTCATGGATGAAGTAGAGCTGGTCTTTCATTTAGTAGCAAGCCTATGCCACAAGAAGATTTAGAGGATATTCAGTTTACATCTACCAAGCATTTTTGTGAGAAGACAGAGGTATTAACTCCACTGCCAGACCTGATTCACATTTTAGTAACAATCAATAATACATAAATAGTTTGCATTAAATGGACGGCTTATTTTCATTATATTTTTTTTCATCTTCACAAGGTGCACACGTTTATCAGCTTATTTGAATTTGAATTCTATGAATAGTTTAAAATTTATCACCTGCTCATAGGTCATTTCCAGGAAATACATATTCAAGTCAAGTCAGTTACCTGGATTGGTTATTTAGTCCTTTCTGAAGGACACGCATGTATTAACATGACTGATACGTGAAAATCCATTTTAAGGCAAGTTGTTTAATAGTGGAAGATACTTGTGCCAGTTGAACAAAAATGGTCAAAAAGCTTAAAAGTATAAAAATGGACTTATTAGGTCAGACTGAAGACTGAGATAGCCCCACATGTTGAAAGAAATAAAATACAACATGATCCTGCAGTGGGTATATCATCCTAGCATCCAGCAATTATCAGTTTAGAGTTTTCTTCAGCAAAGATACAGATTTTGTGAGCACTGAAAAAGATAATTGTGAAGAGAATTCAGGCAATACCTGCTGCACTTATCATTCCTAGTGTCTTTGCCAGTCGATACAGTAATGCATAGTGGCTGTGTGGACCTGTTGTGCACTGTGAAACACCCCAAAACTGGCTGCATCTCACCAGCAGGAGAACGGCTTTCTCCTCTGTTTGCTCTGTGGGACTGAGCAGCAGAACAACTGGTAGGGATGGTGTGTCACCACTCAGCACTTTCTGTGTCAATTCTCCATTTCACTAACTGAATCATTGCTAAAGAAAACGAAAGCTTCGGAAAAAAAAAAAAAAAAAATAATTAATGAAAAAACATCCATTATATGGCCTCTGTTAGAGTTGCCAGGGCCTCACGAGCTGGGCATTGGATACTGGGGAGAGCATTAGACCCGAACAGGAGGGCTGATAGAGAACTTCTTTGAGCAGCATGGAGCTTCTAGCAGAGCTTAAAAGCTGATGTGGAACTTTTGTTATTCTTTAATGACAATCTAGTTCCTATGGAAAATGAATATTAGATCAGTATGATGACAAAAACTGACTCATGTTTTCCACTGTCCCGAGAGTTAATTCTCCTTTCTCATATTCACTTCTTTGGTTCAACCATATGATATAATAAAATAATAGTTAACTTTCAAAACCGTCAAGCAAATATTGAAAGCAGTATGCAACCCACAGCACAGTATATCTTTCCATAGTTACAATAAGTCCTATTCGATCCTACAATTAATGTCAAATTTGATTTCTCTTGTGCTTTTCTGTCCTTATTACAGCAATCATTTCTGTTTTTCTTCTCTATAGTCTTTTTCTCAAGCTCTCACAGAGATATTTTTCATGATTGCTACTTCACTTTTGTATATTATTCTAGTTTTCACTTCACTTTGGTATTATTGTTTCAATATTAAATTAAATTGATTTTTTTTCCTCTCTTCTACCTCCAACACTCCTATATTGATATCACTTATGCCGTCCTCACTTCCTCAATATTCTTGGATAGTGGTTTATGGATAGAGTCTTCAGCTGAGTGGTGTTTCAACATGGTCACTGGTTTGTTTGTGAGGTGTCTACACTGTGTCTGCTTCTACCACTTGATAGAGATTTTTTATAGCCATATTGGTTTGGCAGAACCCATACATATTTCAGCATCATTTTTATATGGAATGTTGATCTGCTTTTTCTAGCTTGTTCCTCACACTCAAAGTGGACTAAAGAGTGCATTGGTCACTAAATAAGCCTGAGAAGGGTGATTCTAAGCAAGACTTAACACCAAAAGTTAGCACCTTGGGATACATATAAAACAAATAGAAATGAAATAAAAATATTTTCAGTTCCTGAGTTTATTTGGGGAACTCAAATGAGGATTCTTTGAATTCTGTTACAAGCTAATTATTTCTTGTTCTGATCTCAGGATATTTTTTCCCAGACCTACTTGACTGTATTGGCTTTTCCCCAAAAACTGGAAAATATTTTTGAATGAGCATTTTATCCTAAATTATTCCAAAAATTTTCAGTCTCTTATCATGGCTAATATTTTTATCTCAGGTTGACGTTGTCTCTGCCCCCAGATACGTTTGTTTTTTCTTCCCACTGAAAAACCAATGTAATAATTTAGAAGCTTAATAACTATTCAGTAGACTTGTCTCTGATGTTCAGATTACAGTTTTACTGCTACATAAACATAAACCCACATTTAAAGGAAAGTGCTGCATGGAGGCAGTGTAGATGCTGTTACAAAAGCTGGTGGCTAGAGGGAACTCTTTTTCCTTGTTGGAGAGAATGACTCTAACAAAGTGATGAATATTTTGCTGCAGCAAAGCAGTCCATTAAAAGAAAAAGAAGATGGGAAAATCCTTGAAACTAGAATATTCGCATGAATTGAGAAGTGCTTACAGTCAAGGGTCAGAATTGGGAGATGTGTCAATGAAATTATAATTTATACAGCAACAAAGAGAGCCTTTGGATGTCCCAGTCCAGGGACAGTGGTAGGTCATGCACAGTTAAATGTTCTCCTGGTAGCCTGCTCATTGGAATCTGTTAGGCTAGTTATGCCAGCCTGGGTTACCTTGACTGCAGGGGTGGATGTTTTGGTTTCATGCATGGAGGAAGAGAAGACCCAGACCACAAAAAAGAGCAGGGAGTTCACAGAGCAGCAGTAGGTAAGGCATTTAGGTAACAGCTACTGTACTTTTAGGCCCCTAGCCAGCAAATTAATTAAGCACATGCTTAACTTTAAACACGTAAGTAAGTCATAGCTTTAGCCGAGCTATTTAGACATTTAAAGTTAAGCAGCTTTAAGGCATACAGGCATCAGGTTGCTTAAGTTTTGGCGTTTTGGCTCCAGCTGTACCCCTGGGCACCGCCTGGGAGGGGGGCACAGGGTGGCTGGGGAGCACTTATGTTTGGACAGCATGTTGCAGTGGTGCCTGGCAAAAGCTGAGGCGTGGGGAAGTCTGACATGTGCACAGTCTCACTCTCATATAAAAATGGGCTGCGGCGAGCTTGTGTACCTTACCTAGGAATTTGGAAATGCTCCTGGCACTGCAGTGTGGTCTCAGAGACATACTTTTCTCCTGCCTGTTATTCACAATGCACTGAAAGTAGTAGAACAAACCATGTGAGCAGGAAACAAAGCAAGGATGGAAGATTTGGAGAGGATATTACAGTCATTAATGCAGACAATTAGCATAACCTTAATGTCTGGCTTAACGCTACCTTAGTCCTGTTTAACTCCACTAAGATCCATGAGGATGGTAAGAAAGCAGGATAAATCTTAGCATGCTCCTCCCTGTTAACTGAGTAAATCTGAAGTAGTGGATATCTCAAAAGCCTCAGTTGTGCTTATACAGACTAGCTAATAGAAGCCAAAGCCAACAGCCTTTTTATGGGGTCACTATTACAAACACAGTAGGACCCAGGTGTAAGCGTTTCAGCAAATGTTCTTGCAGATGCGCTCCAAATGTTCTCAGCTGTGCTGCAACAGCACAATTTGCCAAGAGCTGTTGAATGTATCTTGCATTCGCCAGCTGTGGCTATATTGCTCAAAAAACACCATCTTTGACAGCTCCTGCCTGCCCTCTTACAACACAGCCAGTTGGCCTGGGCATGCTTGGCTTTAAGATAACGTGTAAGGTATACTGAGGCAGATGTGGCCCAAGATCTCCATCCTGTGTAACTGTGCCAGGACTGTGCTTGCCAACTGCACAGCACGCAGGGTTGATCCTGAACATCATCTCTGTTTTGTCCATGGCACGCTTTGTAAGTACTGAATGATCCAGAACTGTTCAGTTGAGCCAAATCAGACCAAAAGTCCACCTGAAGGCAAGAAGAAATTGGTAGTGGAGAGCGTAATACTGATTTCCTGAAATACTTTCACACCCTGCAGCAATTCTGCTTCAGCAACTTAGCCAGATGTGATACCTTTCCACGTAAAGGATTTTTCCTGTGTTATCTGGGTCGCGCTGCAGCAGGGAGCTCCACAACACCCATCTTGTGCTTTTCAAAACTGCTTCCGCGTGGTTCCTTTCGACCTCCTCTGGTTCCACTCAGGGAGACCACAAACAGACATTCTTTGTACAGCCACTCTGCCTTGTGCATGATTTTGTAGACCTCTGTAGTGTATCCATCCTCAGGTATCTCTCTAGACGCTAGAGAGTCCTAGTGCATTTAAATTGTTCTTCACCTGGAAGTTGTTCCATACCTTTGATCAGCCCTGTCACTCCCCTCCCTACTTTTTTTCAGTTCCACTATGTATTTTTTAAGACGTGTGTGCTGGGGGAGGGAACCATAACTGCTGAACTAGGTCACATAAAACCTTGGATGAATTCCTAGGTTTCTATTTTAATGTCTCCAAAGCCTTGGAAAAGGTTCAGAACTGTTCCATTTTCTTCCCTTCTCTCCCTTCAGTAGAGCTACTCCTATGATTAAAGGAAACCTCCCAACCTCCCAGCTTGCCAGTGTAAAGCTGGAAGAGAGAGTACAGCTAGAAACACACTGATGGAAGGGTCACTACATTTTGTACTCTTCAGTCTCAGGCATCCTTATCCTATAATTCACTCACACATTTATCATGTCCCATTTGAAAATAAACTAATGGTTTTGCCCCCGCTACTCTTACCAGAAGGCCATTTCAGAATTTCACACTGTTGATCATAGGCTATCTCCTTTCCATTCTACCTTTCTCTGTAGTTACTTTAAAAACATCTATTTTTCTTCCTTTTCTCTCTTTCATTAATGCCTATTTCCTTGATACATTTATGGACCACAAACATGCTCAGGATCATAATGGTCGACATGACATTTATATTTTTCATATTCGTAATTGCTATGGTCCTGATGTGATCAGTTAATGAAGAAAAAAAAACATATCCTTGTCCATAGGTATACTTCAGTTTATGCAGAAATTTCTGCTGATAATTCCCATGTATATAGCCTTTCATTTACGCTGTTGAAATTGATCCCAATTCTATTGCTCCAGCTCTCCGTTCTGCCGCTATGACGCTCTGAACTTCCTTTGTGCTGATGGAAATATTGACGACTGGTGCCGAGGCAAGTCCTTAAGGAATTCAACTAGCAGTCTTGTGCCAGCGCAACACCTCCTCTTTGAGAGCAATCTGACCTCATTTCTCTTTCTGCCAGTCCTTTATACATACCATACTTCTTCAGTATTAAACATCCCTTCTCCAGATGAATTAATAACTTCAGTGGCATAGTAGAAAGTACTTGACTGAGGCTGAATTCTTCCTGTTTGCAAAATGTGGTAATTTTACCAAATAAAGTTATCAGATTAGACTGATACGGTCGCCCTAACTAAAGCTATATTGCATTTTATACCACTTTTGGGGTGTCTCCATGAATTTAATTAGTTTGTCCTTTAAACTTTGTTCTACAGTTCTCTGTCCCCCTTGAACTCCAGCTGACAGGTCTAGCCAGGTTTTCCTCTTTCTTCAATCCTGTACAAAGATGAGAATGCAAGCAGCTAACTGCCACTGCAAAATGTCATATATTGTTAAAAATCCTTGCCACATGATTTTTAGTTTCATGTATGAGTTCTTCCACTATTCTGAGACAGATGTTAGTGTTGGTTCCTGTTCACTACATTCTAACTTTGTTTGAATCATTTTTATTTATATCCCCTCAATTTTCTTCAGCCCCTTTGCCTTACATTCTCAGTCCCACAGAATTAATTTAATTTGATAGCACCTAGAGTATTTTTAATATTGCTCTCTTTTCACTGCAGCCCTGCTTCTTCCTTTGTTCTTTGTTTGTATGGCCAAAACAATGTTTACTGTGGAAGTACTTTTGCAAGCCCTAATTAAAGTTATCATCTTTCACCAAAATGTGAGCTAGGTATGTTAAACTTCACTGTTCTGTGGGACTTCTTACCATAATGGACACATTATTTTGACTTTTTGATTACAAAACATATTTTGAGGATATGTTATCACTCAGCTAAGCATGCTTTTTGCTCTGTTGTTGTTTTCTGTCATGATTTGTACCTGATCTCTGCTGATTCCTGGTGCTGAGTGAAAAGAAAACCTAACACTTCTTGTAGTGTTTTATAGTGTCATAGCTGCAAGATGTAGAAAAGTGACACATGCGTTTCTGCTCATATCTTAGATACATCTCACAGGAGGAAAATGCTGGGCATTGGCAATAATTTTGCCCTCTGCACACTGGAGAGAAGGGTAAACTAGCGTTAGAGCAGCCCTTGTGGCTAAGGTAGGATTTGTGCCAAGTTGTCACAAATATTTTTAAGAGCAAGGCAGCCCAGATAAGGCATCTTACCTTCATCGCTGAGGTTGCAGAACCCCTTTGTTAAGAGATTTTTAAAATGTGGGTATGCAGAAGTGCCTCCTGGCTTCAGCAAAGAGTCTGTGTTCATTGAGGGCTTTAAAGCACCTGGATTTAAAAAGAGCAGAGTTGAAGACAGATTTAATAATAACATGAATCCTAGAGCACAGAGTCAGGACTCTGTGTTTCATTCATAACTAGAGCAATCATTAATTTGGAACATTCAGTGGAACAGAACTGGTCATCGTGAAGCGGAGGCAGAGGCTGTAAAATCTGGCACACTTGAGACCTCTGGCTTACAAGGCTTTAGGTTAAGCACATGTGTCAGTATTTGCATGCTCTGCACCTAAGTCCCGTAGCTGCTATTAGAGCTCATGGATTACAAAAGCCGAGTTATCAAAGTGCAGAGTTGCTGGGATAAGTTCCGCCATCAGCTTTTTTTTTTTTTTCAGCATTTAGCTCCATCACCTTAGGTTATTTCTGAGTTTGTTGGTACAACACAACCCTGCTTGAGAAACAGATAAATAACAAAATATATCTTTCTTTGTTAACATTAAATATGCCATTTTCATTCACCATGCATCATTCTCTTTTATTCTCCACTCTGGCTACCTTAAAGATACCTAGACATTTGCTTAGAATATGTTTTCAGACAATAAGAAAGAAATCAAATGTAGCCGTGTGCATGGAGCAGTCTCTGTCCCCAGGAACCAAGTGACATTTACAAATTCTTGCCTTCTGAGGAGTGATTTTTGGGTATTTTCATACTCCAGAAAGTTCTTTTAAATATTTTTAGTCTCAGGATTATGGGAGGGGATTGAAATATTTCATGCCAAGTTTTTCAGAAGGTGTATTGCCAAAAACATCTGTGTAGGAAGAGGAGAAAGTACTTTAAAAATAAAGATATTCAGATCTTTTAACCTAAATTTCAACTGTTACACACGTACCCTCCTTCATTCACAGAACATAATGCCATGCACCAAGACACACACACTTTGTAATTTTCCTGATCCAGATGCTTTTCCAAACATATGGCTGTTGACAGTAAAAATTTAGAGAGAACTCTTACAAAATCTGCTTTTTCTCTACTTACTTTTCCTTTATACTGATTTTTTTCTTGTTCCAAACTATGACAAGCGTTTATAGAAGTGTATCTCAGAAAACAAGAATTTCCCAATCTCTCTCACCTCTTACCCATCTTATCACCTGCAGTTATTCAAAACAATAGAACACTGAATTATTTTTCTCAGAAAAAAAAAAATGCTACATTAAGTAAAAGATTTGTGACTGTGATTGATTACAGACTACATAAGAACAAGATTATTCTGAAGGAAAAGTCTTACAGACAAATGGATTATAGTTACTTACACTTGCTGACATGGGATTGAAATATTCCATTTCTGCTTCTGTGACCACTGTATTCGCTCATGAGAGCTGGGTGAAACTGGGTAGGGACAGATTAGAAACACAAAGTAAGCCCGTTTTCCACTGTTGTGCATGCACAACACAAAAGGAAATATTAAATGAGATATTAAAATATCTTTCTGTTCTTCAGCTTGACCCTACATTCCCTTATTCCATTACACTGGAGTTAATGGGACTGCCCTACTCCCACAAGGACAATTTAAGCTATTATTAGCAAGCAGCATTTCTCTTCCTTACACGCTGTTCATGTGAGGAGTGCCGAGGAAGGCACGCAGAGGAGAACTCCCAGGGACCGTGCAGCAGAGCTGGTGTGGTGCTGGAGCCCCAGGCCGTGTCCCGGGCAGGGCGCAGGGTGTCACCGCCACCCCACACGCCTCGGTCCCGGGCAGTGCCGGGGCGGGCAGCCGCAGCCGCACACTTGCAGCTTGGTGGGATGGAAGACACAAGACCGCTGCTCCCAGCAGAATCCTGCCTCCTGTTCACGTTCTTGGAGGCACCCAGGGAAGGAGTCAGAGCTGACCCCTTGAAGTCTCTTGCCTGAAGGATGGATTGTCTTCACTTTCCCAGGCAGGAGTGATTTGACTTTGCTAGAAATTGGCAGCTCTAACAGCTCCTTTTTTTCAGTTCCAGACATTTTCTTACTTTTCTAAGCCTTTCCCCTTTCCCTCTTCAATAAACTGGCCATTCTATTTACTCATGCTGTGCTGGAATGTTTTTTTATTTACAATGAAATGTAAATGATGCTAAGCTTTTCAAGTTAATTTATTACCTTTATTTTCCACCACTTTTTGTTTGTTTGCGTTTGTGCATGTAATTTTGTTTTCATTCTGTTCTACTTTGTTTGCAGTCATTTGCAAACTTCTGATGTAGCATGGACTACAAGTGGCTCACAGATCACGGTCTGAGTAACAAACATTTATTGATGTTCATACTCTTTTGGAAGATTTTTACTTCCTCAGTATTTTGCTTAAGCATTACACTGGACATCTGCACATCCTGAAGAAAAATCAAAGATAAAAGAGCTTCTATTTTGATTTATATTAGCGTTTTTTCTCACACAGGAAAAAAGAAAATCAGAAAAAGAAAAAAGCCCTACTTTGTTTAAATAGGATTTTAAAAATTACCTCACTTAATTCAGGTCCCACTTCAATTGAAGACATGAAAAATTATATCTTGGTGAGCCTCTTTTATTCAGGCAGGTGAGTATTCTATGTGTTGTTAACATGGTGTGTGTCCAAGATATATATATAAACTGATCTTGCATGTAGCTGAACAGCTGAAAAACACAATCTGATAGCTAAAGAGATTAAGACTCTACCAGTAAACAGCCATACTCTATTCCTAAAGACCAGGAGCGAGGAAAAAAAAAATATTATTTAGAAAATATACCTAATTGGAGAAAGAGATTTATATTGCATGAGTGATTTCTTTTTAAATTAAATGCCAGGCATCCTTAAACTGTAATTTACTGACACAGCTGAATTCCCCAAGGTAACAAAACAAACTCTTGGGCTGCATCGAGGAATGCTCAGCAACCCGCTGACACCGGACAGCAACAAGCCCGCAGTGTCTGCGACGTGGGCAGGCACTGGAGCTCAGACCTGCAGCAAACCACTCACTGGAGAGATAACACAACTCCCTTTTCTCCTCAGTTTACTGACACTTGAGGAAGGTCACTCCTGACAGACCCTGGATTTACATGACATGATGCTATTTTTTTGTTCTCGTAATGCTGATAGAGCAAAAAAATAACACTGTAATTTGAAGCCTTGGAAGAGCTGGGCAAGGGAGAGCATTAAATCCTCAGCCTTTGTTTGGCCTCTGCAATAAATTTGGTTGCACCGAAGGCAGGTGCTTCCGTGGTTTTTCCTTCCACTTCTGATGCTGCTAGGCTCTTTGAAGGAACTTGTACCTTTCTGCAGAAGTGTTTGCTTTTATCAAGGCCCTGGTTTTGCAAGGTACTTGGGAACATTTTTCATTTCAAATCATCAGTAATCTCATTGACCAGAAGTTTGGTATCTGCTCTGCTGAGCCAAAGCTGCAGCTACTAATTTCACTTAAGCACTGTGAGGAAAATAGAGCAACATTTCCCACTCCATTTTTAAATGTATGGACCTCTTATACTTCCCACATGCTATAAATGTGCCTTTCAGTAGACCTGAAATATTCTTACCATATTAATTAAAACTTATCTTTTTATATAATCCCATTTTCTCTGTAAGTCTCATTAATTGCTTCTTCCTCATCCCTACCTTAAGTCAAAGCTTTTCTTGTCCTCAAGACTTCCTGCTGCTCCTAACAGCACCTTGCTCTCAGTTCTTTGTAATTACTGCTGGTGATCTGTGGGCAAAACCACCAGGTTTTTGCAGCAGACTTGCATACTGTGGTATAGATATCCAATTTGGCAGCTTTTAGACATATGAGGTTTGGTGAGGTGAATCCACTCCCTTCTTGCCCTTCCATCCTTGATTCCTGTTATTATTTCTCTAGGAGTAACAGACAAGTAATGATCCTTCCACCCTCAATTGCTGTCATTACTTCTCTAGGAATTTCATTAACCTAATTTGATGAGACTTCCTCCTAAGCCATGTACTGTTGTTGCTTCTCCTTTGGCTGACCTGGGATTTTTATGCCATATGAAGTAGCTTATATAATGACAAACTGTACTTAGTTCAGCTTTTAAATGACTCTCCACTACAAGATCCAGAGTTTGCTGTTGCATGTACATATGAGAAAACTGGATGAAACAGGAGCATATGCACATATTAGGTTTAGTAGTAAAAAAAAATTATTTTTACTCATTATTCATTCTGTCCTAAAAAAAGGTAAGATGACTCCAAGTCAGTGAGAAAGTCTGAGGGCCAAATTCAACACTTGCTTAAGAGGCTACTGCATTTATATATGTAGGGTGATAAAAAATAAAGGAAGGATATTTATCACATGGGCAAGATGTGATTCTCATTTTCATGCTTAGAAAGCTCGTTATACCCGCTCAAAGTCTGTTTGCATTGCCAAAGGATTATTAAGACATTGAAGTGGAGATGAGAACTGGACCCAAATTAAGACAAGAGAGATCAGGAAGGAGCTCTACAACTTTGTGCTGTACTTTGTCTCAAGCATCTCCAGGTAAAATGTTTAGGGACAGGAGGCCAGCACAAAGGGTGGACTAGCATATTCACAATGCAAACCTCAGAACCACAACTAACTTATTATTTCATTATTTGATTTCTTCAAGTGCTGCTAGCCCCAAAAGGCCAGCTTTAACTGCTCAATTTTCTCCATTGCCTCTAATTAAGGTTTTCCTTGGCTCATGATCCTGGTGAACTTGGAGAACATTTTTTTTTTTTTAAATCTGCTTTTCTCACCAGGTGGAGTGTTCCCTGCAAACTCGGAAACTTATGAACTTTCCAGTACATTTTACAAGATACTTTCTTCTACATGTTTGACTGAAGATGGAGGCATTCCACAAATCCCCAAGCAGAAATCATTTTATTAACCAGTTTGTGCACTATATACAGGAGAATATGGGATTATTTGTTAAGAAATTTACTGCCAAAAAATTTATGGCAGTAATATAAACTCACAAGTGTCCCTTTCTGCGGAGGGGGAGTTGACTTCAGTAGCCGTATGACTGATGATGTGACAAAGTGTGATAGGCAATGCAGCTGCTGGACCAGAAAAAAATAGTTCCTAAAAAACAGAGATAGAACAGAGAAATACCTTTAAAAGGAAGACGTTTATTATTATTATTATTTTGCTAATTAAGATGACTTACTTGTTTTTCATGCCTGTATTAGTTTACAACAGGTAAGAACATGAAAGTGTTTATCACTATTTTATTAATTATCTCTACCTCTTTGAAAATTATTTTTCCAAAATAGTTTTTACACTGTAGCTATACTTAAGTGATTTAATTTACATTTAATTAAAAATCATTCCCTCATATTCAGTTTTCTAGGCCTTGTGTGTTGTTTTTGTGTTTGAAATTCTGTGTTTGACAATATAAGTTTTATCAGTGATTTCTACGTTAAGGTAACGTTAAGGAAATTCTGTACTGATATGATTCGCCTTTAAATCAGACTGGTTATTTTTGGCTTTTGCTCTTTGTCATTTTTAGCTTTTTCCAGCACCTTCTCTCCCCCTTGCTTCCTCCTGTCTTCTCTCCTCCTACTCCCCAAAGCATGGAGAATTTCCAGTTTGGATTTAAACTCTGCAGCTGGCTACTCTGTCAAAAAACAGCTGAACCAAAACTCCAGATTAAGGCTGAGTGAATAGTTAATGGATGTTTCTTTCCTTTTTTGATCTGAAAAACCAACTACCCCCGCACAGAATTTTATCTGAAGTCAAATGAACCTTTCCATTCAGTCTCAAAAAAATGCTTTAGTTTAGAGTCTGTTAATTTCATTTTGTTTTTATTGTATTTTTGTATTCAATTTAGGCATCTTTGATCTCAAATCACTGTTTTGAAACAAAACATTCTGTTTTGAAATAAACTGAAATGAAGTATTGTAACATAAAAAGAAAAAGCCTCCACCTTTTTTGGCCAAAACTATCCACTGCATCGGCAAAAATTTGTGATAGTTTTGATCAACATAGAACCAATTTCCTTTGTCAAATAAACAATTTGCTTGGAAAAAAAAAAATCTATACTTTATATATAATATGCAAATATGGAATGTCTGCATATGGATAATGTTTATCTATAGGTGTGAGCCTACTGCAACATAGTTCCCTTTCAATTCAATTATCCCAGCCCAGCTGCCATATGTAAGATACAAATGCTCTTGTTTCCCTGCTTAATGAAGGCAAAACTCGAGGAGCAGTGTGGGGTAAGTTGGACTGAACATGTGTGCATGCCTGCTCAATCCTCCCTATCCCCATAGGAAGCAAGACACAGGGTGCCTGGCAATGGTGGTGCAGTTTTCCCCTTCCTCAGTACTTCTCCTGACAGTGAAAGCCAGCATGGGTTTTGATAGCTTAAGCAAAGCAGGCAGCCAGGGCATTTTTGCTCTCTCCAGCATTTTCTGGGCCTGGGCAGCTGCCTGCACTTGCCAGGAGCAGAGTGAGGGACATGGCTGTGTGAGGGGGACGTGGCTGTGCGAGGGAATACAGCTTGCCCGGCTGCGGCAGCCAGGCCTCAGCACCCAGCCTTGGCCTCGGCATCCAGCCTTGCCAGCTCAGGCTCTCCTCAATGTCACTGAAGAGAAACAGGCCCCGTTACCAAGCCAGTGGTGGGACCAGTTTCAAAAGGTTTTTGGATGAGGTGGTCGCCATCCTCCACTGACTATAAAGGGGTGAACTAGGCTTTGAATGGTATAAAATGACCTACTTTTTTTTCTGTGAAAAAGGGAGCCAAGAAACCACCATTCACTTTTCTTCTCTTCATAGCAGTGTTAAAATAAACTCTCCCTAGTTGAGGCTGATAGCACGGAAACACTTCGGTTTGAACTGGGCAATGCTCTAAGGAGCCAGGCAATGGCTGGATTTGTGATACAGCAACAGCCTGTTCATCACCCGGTACACTCCGAGGCAGCTCTCCTAACATCTGTACAAAGAGAAATGCCACTTATCGTATCTTTCAGCCTTTATATTTCTTCTCAGAGGTAAATTAAGATGTTGCTTTTAAAGTCAGTTCTGCTTAATGTTATTCAGATTTCAGTTTCAGCTATTTCACACCTTCCAAATTCATAAACACACGAACTTTTTGAAGGATGTTGTTTGGATTCTTTTCGGCTTTGTGGTATCTGGCTCTGTTTTTGCTTATGGCTTGATTTCTATGTTTTTGAATTTGACTTCTGATTTCTTTTATGATATTTGCTTTGTTTTTTACCTTCTGTATTCTCTAGCTGAAAACCTGGTGCATTATAGAAACTCTTTGTAAAGTATGTGTACCATTCTGTAGCTGTGGTTAGGAGTTATGGGAGCCAAAAGCTAAAAAAATAAAAAAGAAAACAGAGGATTTGATATAGTCATGCATATAAAATAGCAGAAAATAATTGGATTTGATCCTATATTGCAGAGAAAAAAAATCGTTGTTGTTTTTGCTGACTCCTGTGGAGAAAATAACTCCACAATAATAATGGTTTGAGATACCACTCAGTGAAGTTTGAATCAAGTAAACCAGGGACCTGAGCTCTGTGTTTCCTCATCCAGATGCTCTTTTCGACAGGGCACTGGCAAGAGAAGAGCCACATTATTATATGTGACAAATTTCATCTTTGACTTCAAATCTTTTTTGGGATGTGAAGATCTCAGCCAAGCTGCTGCTCTTACTGTCCTTGCTGCTGCAGCTCTGCTGTAACTAGTTTAAATAACAAATATTTTTTTTGACAAGTTTAGTCCACAGTCTTCTGTCCAGTTTTGTTTGTGACTTACCAAGTAAATACCTTAAGTAGTTATTATTTGGAGTTCACAGATGAAGAGGATGAAAGCAGAGAAAAATTAAATGTCTTGACAAAGAATGAGCCAATGGCAGAGCCAGGAAAGGCACCTTAGACTCTCATTTTGGTGTATAACTCCGTCCAAGACAATTCAGCCTTCGAAAGGGAAAATCGTGTTTTGTAAAACTGATTATTGTTTTGAAGATTGTGACTAAAGTATGATGCTCTTTCTGTCAATTTCTGGAATAACCTGTAGTTCCTTACCAAGGCAGCCGTGTTTTGAATCACCTCTGGGGACTGATATATTTCAGCCCTAGGGATAAAAATGTTACAGTCTTTGGAAGTACGTGCCAGACATAGGATCACAAAAATGTGAAAGCTGGGTCCTGTTTCCAGTCAGAAAGGCTAGATATGGGAAGCCTTTGCTTGTCTACTCTTGAAAAAGAGAAGTATGTTTTTATTGGAATCCAGTGGCCCCTTTACATTTGGTTTAAACTCTTTCCACTATCTGCATGTCAACTGTAAAATATAGTACTTAGATTTCAGGGATTCAATGTGGTAAATACTTATGAAAGTAGAAACACAGAGGGCTGTGGCTCCCAAACTTTCTCAATACATGTCTCTACTTGACAGTATTCCAGTAAAGATGCAGATACCAGTATAGAAACTTTTAGCTTACTGACAAAAGTCTTTATTTTCCCAGTTACTTCTGTTCACATCCTCAAATGTAGCTCTGTGATCACTGGCTGTCAACATACCAAAGGCTAAAGGCACAGGGCTAAGGTAGGTAATGTTTACAGCTTGGCAACAGTGTTGTTTCCGGGACAGGATTTCTTTCCTTATCATAGAGAAACTGGGTCTAAAAGAAGGTGGACTCAGATGCAGGTTTTTCAATGAGACTGTACCTAATAAACCGTTGTCTAAGTTAATCCATTACTATTTGGCACCTTTAAATCACATGGAGTACTCTCTTCCTAAAACAACTTTTAGAAAATTTCTAATTAAAACACTGCAGACATTTAGGTGAATCACAAGCTGTTAAGTTAAATAGCCTTCACTGAAATAAAAGAGAAAAATCATCCTTTCAGCAGGGGAACAGCAAATGAAGCCAGGCCAGGGGCCAGAGAGCTTCATCCTGGTTTGCGGGACATGATCTATGTCTGCCTGAGTTGGGCTCTTGCAGCACTTCTGACCTGCTGCAGCACGTTTCCATGGCTTAAGCTGAGATGTCAACTCCCAGTTTCCATTTTAGTCTCCATAGATACTCCTGAGAGAATTCATCCAGGTTTGTCAGTCTTACAAGTAACAAGAGAAATAATTGTCCGTGGCTTTTTTAAAGTGAAGTGCTTTATCAGCACCCCTGAGACTGTCTGCTGATAAGAAACTGCAGCTGTCCTGCAAACAGTGCAGTCTCAGGGGTGCTGTGTGACTTCAGTGCCAGCGCAAATGGACATTCACAGCAACCTCAACGTGTCACAGGAGCAGCCCTATGCTGGGATGGCTGCCAAAGACGAAGGGAATGAAGGTGTAAAGAGAAATTTAATGAAAAGCAACAGCAGAAAGAGGTACAAAACTCAGAAAACAGAACAGAAACCAAAAGACAGCTGATGAGCTGACTTTTCTTTTAAATAAAATATTTCTACATTGAAATGCTTAAGCAATTTTTCTAACGTTATTTCTCCAAATGAGTGTAGTTTCTTTACCTTTGTATAGAAAAATAAATAAAATAGTCCAAGCATTGTAGGGGACTCCCAGCTGTGCTTCACAGGGCTTGGTAGTCCTTAAGAAAATTGTGGTAGTCAGTGAGGAAAAAGGGATCTTTCAGGAAGAGACAAAGGTTACCTAGATTCATCTCCCTGGGACACTTGGCCTCTGTAAGAGCATCTCTTTCTTATCAGAAGCAGAGACAGGCCTTCAAAGTAGGCAACCACATTGCTGAAATTAGGCAGTGTGAATATCCCCCTAACTGAATGCAAATATGGTATGTCTACTTCCACTCAGAAGCTGCTTTGACTGGTTTCTTGTGGCTTTACAGCACAGGAGAACAGTGAAACCTGGTAGAGGAATCACATTAACCTTGCCCTAAATCCAATCAGAAACTGTTGCTGCAGGTGTCAGAGGGGCACTATTTGGTTACAAATGGACACAAATACAGTTCAGGTTTTAATTCTTTATTAAACGCCCCGCCCCCCAAAGAAACAAAGCAAAACAAAGCAAAACAAAACAAAACAAAACAACAAAACCAAAACCAAAACAAACAAAAATGCAACCAACCAACCAACCAACCAACCAAAAATTACCCAACCAAACTAACAAAAAAAAAGGAAAAAAAAACCCCAACCAAAGCATACCCAAACAAACAAACAAAACAACCACCACAAACTACAAAATTTTTACTTTTTGTGTGTGTGTGTGTGTACAGTACAACACTGATAGTTCCCTTTTTCCTGTGTTGCACTCTTTTTTTCTGTGGCACTCCTGTTCACTCTTGCATGGATAATTATGGTCAGACACATCAACACACACTTGGTCTTTGCTCTTGGCATTGATGTAACTAATGTATTGCTCTGTTTTTTTAGGAACTCTCTAAGCCACCAGTAACATGGGAGGCTGTACTGTTTATTCTGTTGTTGCACTGAAGGTCTGAGATATATCATTTGCTTTTGGCCTGAGCAGTACCACCTTGTTTGTGTGCATCACCTGATTTTGGCATAAAAAAACTTTCCTGTTGTTGTTTTTTAATGCACTGCAGCCACCTGCTCCTCACACCTGAATGTCAGAAAGTGTCACTGGAGTGCCCATGCCACAGGCATGTCACAGACAAACCACAATTTCTACCTTGTCCCTGTCCTTGGAAAATCTCTGCTTCCTTTGCCATCCAGGTACTTTTTCTCTGTGACCTCCTAATTAACCCTCACCTTCTGGGAGATTGTTTGATTCATTAAGTGTGAATGAAAAGAAGCAAAACAATGATCATGAGCTGGCTAGGAGGGAGGTGGATTTGGTTTTGGCAAACCTGAGCTTTGTTTGTTTTTGCTTGGCTTGTGTTCCTCTGTGTCTGATGGGACTCTTGGTTACATCCAGCATGTGCCGCACTCAGAGCAGCCCTGATGCAGGCTCTCAGCTCTTCTGCATTGAGCAAGGGGAAGCATAGCCTTGAGGATGGTTTCTGTACTCTGCAGAAAGGCAGTGCCTTTCTTTAACCACAAAATCAGCTCTTGCCTGCACTATGGCATTGCTGTGCCTTGACTGTGTTCCCTAGCTCTGTACAATTTATCACTCACTATGCCATGCATTAACACACGCACTACCCTTTTGCATTTCCAGTTCCATCCATCTCTAAGCAGGGTCCTCGCTACAACCAATGTAACAGGCAACCCTGCTATTTGGAAAGCCAGTGTTCTTGGCAGTTCTTTATGCATTTGGTGGGGTTTCTGCTTTTTTTCTGTTATTCTTTTTCTTTTTTTCTTCTTTTTTAACAAGAATTGTTTAAAGATTACTTTATGTATAGAACCATCGCCAATATTTTCTAAAACCATCAAGTAAGAGCAAGTATTTTCCACATGCCTAGAACTGAAGCCATTTTTTTTAGGAACAAAAGAGTCACTGGGGTGAAATTAAAGAACATTATCAATGACTTGGAAGCTCATTTAAAAATTCATTTTCAAGACAGGCTTAAGGAGAAATCTCTGTGGATATATTCACATTTTCATTAAGCATGCTCCCTTGCTGCGCTGTTGGTTAACAGTTATTACACTGTCAAGTTGTTATTTTAAGAATCCATTCAGAGATCTTGAACACCAGTAGAAAACCATATGGTCTATTGACACACGCCTTTACACTCCTCCACAAAGTACGTTTTTACCAGTAAAGCACCTTGAAAACTAATGACTCTATGTAGGTGCAAACCATACCACCAGTCCTTGATTACTGTTAAACATTGGTGGTGGTACAGGAGGACACTTGGGTGGCATGGTTGAACAATTAATTTCTATAACAATTATGGTGACTTGATTGTTTTGGTTTATTTTGTTTGGTTTTGTCATTCCATTGAGACAGAAAGAAGTTATTTTGGCATTTTTACAAGACCAAATTTCTGTATGGTTATGCTGTAACTGAGGGGCGTAGGTCACCATCTTAGGACGTGGGGCACAGAGATGCAAGTATCTACCTTATTTAAGGCACAGCTTTTTGGAAGTGAAAGGCTTTTTATTTTGTGGGGGTAGGGGTGGGGAATGGGGGGCACACTGCACACAGCAACTCTGCATAGCTCTTGAACAGTACAGTATGTGTGTGGTGGCTGTGTGTGCTTCTGTATCTCCTGGATGACAACCAACCAGCATTTCTGACAAAGTCTCTCTTCAAATAAAAAAAAACTTTTGTAAAAATCTTTGATTTCTACTATACTTATTTTGCCAAAGCTGGATCTCAGCAAAGCTGGCCTGACTGATCTACTGATCTTATTTAGCATTCTAGTGAAGTGCTGACCATCTTACAGGGTCTGCTTCAGGTTTTCTCTCCTTACACAGTATACGGGTCCCTGGAAGAACTGAGGAAATCTTTATTTGGAATTTTGCTAATTTGGTGAGTGGAAAGTATGGTTTGATATTTCACTGCACAAAATATTCACATCAGCTTGGATTTGAGCAGGATATTTAATGCAAGGGGTTTTTGTGAGTGAATACTGATCTTTGATTCTATGTTTAGAGAATAGGTGTAGTAATATCCATTTTCTTACCTGAGTGGTAAAAATTTTCTCCATCTTTTTTCTCAAAGCTGATGGGTAACCTAGAATGCCTTTTGTGCCATCCATACCTATTGAGTCAGCCAACTATTAAGATTTTTAATATGAGAAGAATTTTACATAGTCATCCACATGGCCCCCTTTCCCTTCATCTGTTTTGAAGTACACACTTCAAATCTAAATTTTTCAAAATTGTATGGGTGTGAATAGTCTCACTGAGGTTAATAGGAGTTGATTTGTACGGTGTTAGTAAAGCACACAGAACTCTTTGCAGACTCATTGCTTTAGTTGGTTTTGCATGAGGAACATAATTCTTAAGGAATCAGGGACTGCAGCAAAAACTAGTGCAATCTAGACACATCAAAATACTTCTAGGGCCTTTGAATGAAAGATTATTGCTGTCTGTATTTTCAGGATATTTTCACAACGGAACTTCGCACAGCCAGCCCATTGAAAACACCTGTGAGTTGTAGTTGACTATCATGGCTGCTTTTTTGTAGAAAGTGAAAAATAAGAGAACTGACTAGCCCTGTAGTGCACGGGAAGGCACAAGGGTGGAGTAACAGTAGAAGTGGAAAAAAGAGAGAATAAAAATGGCTAGATATGCTGGGAATAGTCTGGAGTATTTTCTGGACATGTCTAAGCATAATATTACAGCACATTTCACAGCCAGCCAGTGATTGCATGCACTAGTTGCAGTCTCTAGGCAGGGATTATTCATTTCATACATCATTTAGAATTAATTGTAGTGATTCTGCAAAGTCAGTACATACCCTGGATGCAAGATTAGGAGAAACTGTTTTTGTTTCAAAGCCTTTTGATGTTTCTGTTTTAAAGTATTTCATCTTTCCTTAGACAGCACCCAGACTGGCTGATGATATGCAACACACTCTCTTCCCTTTTGGAAAATAAAACATCGTCAAATGAAACTAAATATTTGACAGTCTCCTGACAATACACACACATGCCTACCCATTTCATATTGGAAGGGTAAATGAAGTTCAGGGTTTGTAGGCATCACCAAATGAGACTCATAGAGGAAGACAAGCATACAGATTTGAAGAATGAGAGTCCATATTCAGAACTCTCAGAAATACAACAGCCATTTATGTTTGGAGAGGATTACATGTACGTGTGTGTATCCTCACAGTGAAGTTCTCCTAAACTTCTGGGTAATGAGAAACACTGTATGCTCCTTGATGAGAACGTAATAACTAAGAGTCTGCCATGTGCCCCTCTCAGGTGGGCATCCCATGCTCATCCCGTGCCATCACAGAAGGCACTAGCACAGCACTAAGGTCTGGTTTCTTCGGCAATATGAATACAGCTAAAGCTTGCAGTCTGAAGAACATTTACAATATTTTGGAGAAGTCTAAGGCAGGATTGTAGCATGAGTTTGCCAGTTGTAGAGAAATAATATTGCATGAAGGTCCATTTTGACTAACCACTTACGACTCTTCAAAGTATTTATAAGCAATCAAATGCTATTTTCAATAAATATATCAGTATTATAATTCAGAATCATTGTTTAAGACTTTATAATTACATGTTAATAATCATGGTATTTCAGTACAGGGGAAAAGTCTTCAAAGTGTTTCACCAGCGTTTAGCTGAAGTAATCCAATGCCTCTCAACACTTTCCAGACTTAAGGCAATTTCATATCACATTGAAATGTTCATTAAAAAGTCTAACACAATTTTGAAGGATCTGATTACAATAATTTTCCATCTGTTTCTGGCATGGTCTGGTCTCACAATTTGAAATACTAACAGATGGAATGTCCCCAAGATATGATTCATGCTTCATAGTTACTGATTTATTAAGTGTGCCAATCAGAATATTTTGATAACATTTATTAGGTCAGTGCCAGTGGAAAACAACAGCAGAAATCTTTGACATTTAGAGAAAATATTATTTAAGTTACACAGAACCTTCTGCTTGGGTATGGATTTTTTGTTTCTACCTATCATGCATTTCGGCAGTCTATCATTTAATTCTGTTGTTCCTTAAAATCACATCATTTCAACCTTTCTTGCAATATTTAGCTTATAAAAGCCAGACACAAGCATGTGACCCTTAGAGTATCTATTATGAGTATGTATAAGGAACTTTGCAAGTGGTATATTACTGTCCTCATGTTAGAAATGGGAAAACTAAAGGAATGTGAAATGAAATGGCTTGTTCAGAGACATCCATGAGGCTGAGGGCAGAACTAGTACTGAACATCAGACCTCCTGCATTTAATCACATGGGAGCTGTAACACTAGAGAAAACTCTCTGTACTTCCATAAGCATGGAAGTGGGGTGGCACGCGGAGAAAAGGGAGACCCATAAATAAGTCTTGTACCACTAAAGAAATTGAAAAAGCTCATTAGCAAACTCCTCCATCCTTGCACATTTTAGCAGAGTTTTTTGTCAAATAAAGACTTGTCCTTGCTTTTGCACTGGGCTATGAAGAGCTGGGCCATATATACCCAAAGACAGAGTATATACTCCATCATGCACAAGACTTAAGGGAGGGAGTTTGCCTACACAGTCCCCTAGTTACACTTAAAGCTACTCTATCAATACCAGTATCAATGAGATTGGCACTCAGAAAGAAACGTCAGTACCTTAATCCTTGATCCCTCACTGCCTCTTTCTCCTCACCTTTAGATATGTGATAGGAAATGGTCTTCTAATGCACAATCATTCCTTTTCCATTACAAACACTCTTTTTGAGCGACAGAAGACATTCAGAAATCCAGTTACCCTTTTAGTAGCTGCAGGGGTATTTTGGAGGGAAGGATCCCTTTCCTCTGCATCTGAGGTGATGATATGTGTGGCTTCTTGATGGAAGATTTTGAGAAGACTGCTGGGTGCCCAGGAAATGTTGAGCAATTTGAGCATAGCACAAATAACATTGGAGATTTCCAGTGCTCAGAACTCAGCTCAGCCTAACATCTCATGGCAATTTGAGCACTAGCAAAAGGCAGGCCTCAGCCCCAGACTTAGCTCTGCCAAGTTTCAAAGATCAGTTGCAAGTTGTTGAACATGTGTATACTTAAAAAATTTGCCTTATCCTTCCTTATTACCTATGTCTATGTACTGATTCAGCTACAACCTGCTTTTAAAGCAACCTTAGTGTGTAATCTGAGGTACTGACTTACGAATGGTATTTACTTCATGTATTCGCAGTCTCACTGCTTATATTATTGAAGATACAGAATTTCTTTCTTTGTTGTGGCTACCATATTTCCATTGCGATTGCAATAGCATATATATCTATAAGGTTTTTCTACATTTACTTCTTTTAGGCTCTCAGACTTCAACATATTTTTCTGTTATAAAAAAGAAAGATTAAAAAGGTTAGAATCTGTGTTTCGATGGCGGGGGAGTAGGGGTTGGGGAGGGAGGATGAGTTAAGCTTTACAGTTATTTACAAGGAAAAGAGTTATTGTAACAGTCTCTACTGATTAGCTTCTGGCTATACACTGTGCTTATAATTTAACACTACACATATCTTTCTCATACTTTACTATGCACTTTTATATGTGATAACTGCTGGATGGTCTGGATAAAAATGCCAAGTATTTTCTGTGTGGTTCCTAAAGTTGCTGTCATCCATAAAGGTGTGTATTTGAGCCACACACTGTTGGGAACTCTCAGCGGATCCTGGCACATATTCTTTCTCTCCTCTTACGTGCTTCATTAATTACCCACTTCTTTGAAAAACTGGACACTGAATTAAATAGACCCGTAGCCTGATCAAATATGTTGATCTTATATTCTTACGAACACCTGTCAAAAGATCTTGAAGTTTATGTTTAAAGGGTTTGAAATGTACAACCCAGAAATTACAAACAGCCTAAGAATTGTGTAACCTGCCTAGCAAAAGGCTCCCAACAGCCCGATTAGGATATCTGTGATCTGCTCACACAGCCGAATTGTGGGCATTAAAATAAAATATTATTCAACATAGAAAACATTTATTGTAAATTGTTTACTTATGCCAAACATGTCTTTTCTACCTTGAGAAGGGTACAGCAAACTGCTGAGCCCCTTCAAAATTGAGGGTACTCTAAAAAGCAAAGAAGTTGTTTTTCTTCCTTTGTTTTGATATGTTTCCTGAATGCTATTAAACCCATCTTGCTTCCTGTATACAATGAGTAGCAACAAAAAAAATATTAGGAATACAGGGAAAATACTAGTTACAGTTCTCTTAAGTACATATACAGTCCAATAGGGGACCACCAGACACTTGAAGAGGGGAGAGGTAATATTAATTTCATTTTATCAGGGTAATACTCTTTTCTAAGACCACACAGCAAGTTAGTGGCAGATTTGAGACAGAATCTGTAAGCGTTGGCTCCTAGCTGTGTTCAGACTGAGGTGTTTGACTTCCCTTTACCCTGACAGTGGCACGACATTATTGTCCCAACCACAAGCAGCTATTGCATCTTCTCTACAGGATTCCAGTATATTTTTCTCACCTTTGGCACTACAGTAACAAACAGATTTGCTAAACTGAACACAGCAAAGTTCAACATCAACCAGAGTTGCTGGCAGGAGATCATATTGTAAGCATTTGATTTATAAATAGCTGAGAAAGTTTATCTCTTTGGATTTACAAAAACATGCTGTCATGAAAACAGACTGCTGCTATTGTAAATACCATGGAGCACAACATACGTGAAGTTAAAGCTGAATTTGTCTTGTGATTATCTATCTGCTTGCCGGCTTCCCTCTCCAAAGCCTCTGCATCTGAACAGCACCCAGGATTTATAAAACAAAATAAAGAAAGGTCCTGAGAACAATTGTGCAGAGATATACTGTAGGTTTTCACTAGACCCAGTGGAGTAACAAATATCTTTGCATCCTGTTTCATTGTAATGAATTCTTTAGTATCTTTTTTGCTTTCCCTCTGGCTGTTGGATGCAATTAGTTCATTTGAAATTGCATGCTAAAAGTCCCTCTTTAACAGCTTGCAGTACATAATCTTATATTGTTCTGGCTTTGACATTTCTCCTTCACATATGCAGTATTGGGGTAATGGAGATTGTGCTACTCTTTGTCATCTGATAAATCTCGGAATCTGCATATAAATTTTTTTAAGTCATAAACATAATTCTTTCTAGAGAAATGCAACCTCAAAGCTATCTTTCAGTTTTCCTATACACAAAAGGTACATTTTATTTTACAAATCACTTGCTACAACATAACCAAAAGGTAGTTTTCTTGCTATCCAACAATTCACCTTTAATTAACAGAACAAAGAGGACTTGGAATTTGCATTTCCAATTCCATTAACCTTTTGGTTCCAATAGCCACAGGGCCAGGATTCACCCAGTAAAATCTAGAAACACACAGATTATCAAATCCAGTGCTTTGAATGCTTTCAGATAAAATCAGGATGTGAAAAAAAAATCAAAATGTTAAATGGCACAGAAGACAAAGGTGGTCCTCTATCCTGCTTTCTTTACTTCATGCCATTTCCTTCCCTGAAAACTTGCAGTCTTAAGTTCTGATCTGTCCTGGCTGATACATAAGGTAAGAATTTCATGCCATATTTTGAAAACCAGACTTCTTTATTCTTTCAAAAAGACTTGAGAAAACTGACTAATATCTTCTTTCTTTGATCACAGCCATGCCCAAGAAAAAGACAAGACCAGAAGGTTTCCTCTTCGTCCTGACCCTGAGGCAAGAGCAAATAGTTCTGCTTTCCTAGTAACAGATATTCTGATTGGAGAGTGATTTCGAGACTTCATGTCTTTTTGCTAGTTTATTCGCTGATTAAAGAGTTTTAGAATGTGGTTTTAGTATTTTCTGTTATCTAACAGGTGTTGGCTAGAATTCAAATTAAAAAAGAAAAAAGGGCAAAAATTACTGAAAGCCTTTGGCCAAAATCAGAACTTAATCAGAAACAGAATCTCTTCTGACTCCTCCATTGCTGATTCATACAGTAGTAAAGGATACTGCCTTCAATTAACTGCAATCATCATTTATATAATATCGTTTACAATTGAGTTAACTCACTAGAAGTAATGGATTACAGCATGAACTTCACAACAGGATAGATATATCATCTCCTGTAAAAATTCAGAGGTGAAGTCAAAGCCTTTGGTTCAACAATGCAGATGCCAAACAGCTAACTGCATGCGGGGGAGACATGCACTGCACATGCCCACTCAGGGTCTCCATGAAACGTGTTTCTCTAAGAGTAATCAGAGCATGGGGATGTCCTAGGGGATGTCTTTTCACAACCACAGCACCTTGTGTGGTTCTTGACATTTCCCAACATCATATCAGGAAAGGAAATTGCCTGAACTTTTTCAAGTCTGTTGATTGAGCTGTTTATTTCCTAAACATTATCAGATTTTGAAAGATTTGTTTTGGCAAATAATGACTTTTCCTGTTTTCCCACTGAGTAAAGTTATGCTGGCTCAAATTACTTGTCAAAGATTTATTTTTCAGTAGATGTTAACTATCGAGTCCTTTTTTCTTTTTTCTTTCACTATGCATTCAATAAAATCAGCTGACACTGAAGGTTTACACCAGCTCTGCATGCTGCAGTATCGTGTTTCTAATTTCTTTTCAAAACTCTTTTGAGTAGGTCTTATTGAAGAATAGAGGAAGTCTTCTTTGGAATCAGTTCCCTGCTACAAGCATCTTGGCAGACGGCACGAAATCCCCTTCTCTGGAGTAAGCTCACCCCAGTACCTTGTTTCAGCCTCCATCTGGTCCATTGGCTGCCTCCTTTCCATCCCTTTCCTGCAACGTGTACCTTCCAGGGTCAAAGCCTGCAAGGGCATCTGTATCTCAAAGGGGTAGGCAGGATGTAAAACCATTTGCTTCAGTATTTTGGATAATTTTAGGTGAATACAGACAACACAAGACTTTCAGGACACAAGCAAAACTAAGTGCTTTCTCATAGATTTGAGCTATGGGCTCTTCACACTGCCCAGGTAGAATGTAAAGAATCTCAGAACTGGGGCATATACACCGACAGGTCTTGGAGGTTGCCCTGTCCGGACAATGTTAATGTGAAGGAGCCTGGATGGAGAAAGGTATATCTCCCCTGTACTAGATAGTCCTTGTCATGAAGGTCTTTCTTCCCACCACGGCAGGTACACAAAACTGTCTCCCTCTGCTCTGTATGTGGAAAGAGAAAGAGAGACTGCAGTCCTGAGGGGCTCCAGGCAAGAAGAAGCCTGAAGTTATACTTGCCCCAATATTGGCACCTCAGGAGTGCCGATGGGCTGGGATGGATGGAGGCTTGAAAACCTCCATGCTGCAAGTGAGTGTGATCTGCAGAGCTGCTTCAAAGGTGACCTGAAAGTGGTCCCTGAGCCAGCAGCAAGAACACTTATACAGAACTAGAATTGCCTTTGTTTTAGCTTCAAGTCTTTGGGATCGTCCTGCCACACACGATTGGCAAAGCTGGTGGATAGTGTCTTTTAACATTATTTCTGTTTAGTCCTTCTTGCCCAATAAACCTGATGTACATCATCTACCGAATAGACACAAACGAGCTTCGTGGTCCTGTATCAAAAATCTTTCATAAACTTAGCCTTACAAATACAAAATAAATTGTTTAAATGTGAATGTGTTTCCTCCTGCAGTTTATAATCCTTACTCTGTCTCCCTAGCAAATCATCTTAACTCAGCAGCAGTTGGTTTGGCATTTGTATTTCAGGGAACACTATCACTATGAAACTCTGCTCACAAGAGCCAAGAAGCTCAAAACATGAGAAGTGTTTAGACAGGGTAAATGACAGTGTTTATCAGTCCTAAACAGTGCTAGAACCACTGAAGAGACTTGTAATATTAACATACACACTGTCACACACTTACTGAGTTTACTAAGTGAATTACAACTAGCTTGTAGCTAAGGGCAATTTCATCAACTCTTTCACAAAGCCTTAGGCTGTGCTGGTAATGATAATATAATAGTGAGAGACTGCATGACAGAGGTAAGTGCCAGGGCAGTTCACGATGCATTAGTACCTGCAGGAAGCACCTCGCAGCAGGGAGGGGTTCACTATAGATGGTGGGCAAGCACGAGCTGTATGACAACTGCTGGAAGTGCAATGATAGACTAAACTGAGAGGGCTAGCAGAACAGAGCCAATAGATTACTTAACCGAGTCACCTCAGCAATTAAAGGGTAACCAGGTAAATAAGTCCACAAGCCACGTCACTTCTGAACTCATGGCCAAACAGAGCTGTAGTGTAGTTGCTCTCACCATGCTTTCTAGAAGGTGACAGTCATGACAACCATTGCAACAATTCAAAGTCGGACCTAATGTTAGGGGGAAGAAGAAACTACGTTATCTTTAATTTCACTTGGTTACATCATATACTGTGATCTTGTTTGAACTGCACATTTTCCCACAGGAAACATTGCATTTGTCTTCATTATCCTGGTATGTTGCTGCTTATATGTTCTTTTCACACCTTTGTCATGCTAAGTCCTATTGAGGTTGCTATCCTTTCCATGAAATACTGGAAGTATTTACTCAGACTAGGAAATGCCAGTAACTCAGAAGCAAACGCCTCAACTACTGTAAGCTGATGTAGCTCACTGATAGACTCTTTGATCCTAATTTTCTATTTCCAGTTTTTGTCTGAATTAAGTATCAAAATCTCCATTCTCACTAGTTCACAAACCGTTTATGCCAGAGGTTTCCTGTCTCTTAATTTTTAGTCCCTTCTAATCTGTGTAACTGGATAAACATCCAAAGGATGGATTCTATAACTTCATCTTGTGTCCAGTGATGACAGTAGAGCAAGTAATGCTCTTCCAAAGTCCCAGGCATTTGTATTCAAAAAAATAGACCAGATGTGACATGAAAAACAGTGTAGTAGACATCTTTTTCCCAAGATGATTAAGTTAAATTTGTCCAGTCGCAGGAAAAAAGAAACAACAGACAGTGTATTTACATGAAGAGATAACAAAAACCTATGATTATAATTTGTTTGTGTGTGTGCATTTGAGTGAAGTATGAACATGTCTGTAACTGCACAGCACAACAAATTAGAGACCACCTCCTTACTTTGTTGTTCTAGATGTACTGTTTTCTCTATGGCCACTGCTCTTGTACAGTGTTGTCCGAAGCACATGTCGAGTGGTCCACAGCTCATTAATCTGGTGAAATTAGTTAGCGTGTTCCACTTACGTTGTGTATGGTTAGCATGTCAGTAGTCTCTCTTCAATTCAGCATACCTTTCTGAAAAGGCATTTCCTAATCCCCAGGCTATAATCTCATTAACACTGCCTGATTCTAACCAAATAAACAGAAGAAAAGACTGATTGCCTGGTCAAAGCATTGTAGCTCAACTCATGAGCTAAAGATTTCAATTATTAATTTACCTCAGTGGAACTACTTTGATTTACATCAGCTGGAAACAGGTCACAGAAACTCTTATAATTTAAGGTCTATATTACATTACACCAGAGCTGACTCTAATTTTATGCAGAAAAAAACAGGTCTGATAATTAAGGGTCACTAAATTCTGTTTGTGTACCCAAGTAAGCTCATTAAAATTGAGATTCTCTATTCTGGTGCGACACTGCAGTGAAGTATACAGTCCAACTTTTCCTTGGTAAGTATGAACATAGTCCTCTTGAAAGCAAGAGGTTAATCACACTGGGAGGAGAACCATGCAGTACCCAACCTTCCTAATGCATAGACCTCCACTCTGTATCTCAAGTACACAGAGATAACTTTGTGCTTCTCTATCCTTGCAGAGCTATGCTAATTCCTGCTTGGCAAGTCTCTGGAGAAGTGGGTAGAGAAATTCTCAATTTTTAAATCATTATAGAAGAAGTCGTTACAAATGCTACAATGCTACTCTATCGAGGATGTAATCAAGTGGTTTTAAAGCTACACCTTGCAACTGAAGTTGCAACCCAGTGTGACTTGAGTTTTCTCATGCACAACACATCCTTGGGTTCTGGTTTGTCTTCCTAGAGCTGTTGACCCCTCAGGATATTTTAAATTATGCCAAGAAATAAATTTGGTGGGGTTCTCCTAAAGCTGCCTTTATGACCTGCAGCTGGGATGGCACTGAGTGCTCCTGAGCTATAGCCAATGATCTGGCCCTCAGATCAGTACTGATATGTGATATGCCTGACAGTCTCAAAAGCAGAACCGCACATTTTGTGGAGTTGTCATGGTTTTGTGGTAGATCCCGTTGTTTTGTTGTGGTGGTTTTTTTTTTTTTACTTTCCAGGATTGTGATGGGGCCACCAAGCTCATTTATATTTGCAGACTATTCAGTACTGGGTTCTGTGTCATGGAAACTCAATAGCTTTTACATATGCTTGCTGCATGATGAAACTGTAGGCAAACAACCAAAGAAAATAGATGAAGATCAGGAAAATGAGTTAATTTCTTTTGTAAAAGATACATATTACAGTATATCTTGGACTGAATCCTCATTCATGGCTCATCCTTTTACACCACTCTTGCAATATAAAACAATCCTTATGTAATTTAAATGCCAGTACAGTTGTATTTGCCTTCACCATAGGGCCCTATTACAAGGTTTTCAATTGAGCTGAAAAATAGAACCACAATTTTTACTGAATCATTTCTTTCAATGATCTGTCTTCTCCCAAAGCTTATCATCTGAAGGTATGTTATTCGTTCCAGTACAATGGCACATCGTAAGCAAAGGGAACATTTACACAAACCAAATCTTTCTCTTAATGAGTTAAAATAAAAAGTCAAAATTGTGGCATTATACTTGCTTTTGATAAGGGTATTTTAAAACCCACCAGCTTACAATTTTTTGGTAATAATTATTTAAAATAGGAAACAGTTAAATGACTGTAATCCACTTCTTTCAGTTAACATTCTACCATCCCATTTATTAAACAGACCAAGTTTGTTATATTTATTTGCCATTACTAAGTGGAAGTTGTGGTTTTAACATTTACACATTTCAGAATATTACTTCTTAATGTTTTAACATGTCAAGTGATTCCGACCAGACCAAAATCCTGAATCGTGTGACAGGTACAGATTTGCATTTTCTGGATGCTGAAAGGAAGTGTTGAAAAGAGCAGGTAATCCATGGTACAGAGTACTGATGTTATATTCTACCTTCGTATTATAGATTTAGGTAATAAATCTCTCAAAAGTGGATATTTCCATTACTCAAAGCTAACCTGAGGCAAACCAAGGCTTGCATTTAATGGGAGAATGTTTTCTGAAAGAGTGGTAGGAAATTCCTAGTTTAGTCACCAGTCCATTTTCCATCTAACACTGCGTTTCTTCTAGAAGTACCTATGTGTCTGCATCACGTCCTCTTGCCCTGCTTCTAGACGAAGATGATAGGCAGGATTTCTCAAATAACTCCTAGAAAGAGCTAAACACAGTAGAAGTTAATGGCTGTACAAAGAGACTGTACTATGTCTCTTGCAGGCATAGCTGAGAAGAAACTGCAGTGTAGCCATCAGATTGTAGAGTAGATAAGAGAAGGGCTGATCACATCCTCAGGTTACATCCTTGGTCCCAAAAGGGTGAAGATCTGAACTTCAAAGCACAGACTGTTCTACTACACCAAGGTAGAGGAGCGTGAATATTCAGTGGGTTTATTTTTTTTTTCCTTCTCTCCTTCCTTGTCTCTTTCTTTAATTCCTTCCTTCTTTCCTAGTGAATCTGTGACATCTAATTGCCTTTTTTTTTAAAGTGCAATCTTTTTTAGCATCTGCATTTCTATTAGAAATGTTGAGTTCCATTCTTTTTCATTTTTGGGGGGTTAAACTTAGGAAATATTTGATCTATCAATTAATAAGTCTTTATCCAAACACAGTAAAGAAGGAAACAATTGGACAAGCCTTTGCATTTGGCAGGAATCTTTAAGACTCACTTTGAACAGCTGGACTCTTTACAGTCCTTGTGATGCAGATTAAATGAAAATAATACATGGCAGAAAACAGCTAAATCATTTGAACTTCACAAGTTATAGCCTAGAGCTATTTCACTACAGCTCATTAAGGAGTTTATGTTTCTAATGTAATGCCTTCAAATAGATTGATTTTTCTAAACAAGGTTTTGTAAATTAGAACTTTCCCAGGGGGCTAACCCCGTGCAAGCTGTTCCAGTTGTGGTGCACACCCTGACCAAACAAGCAAAACTACAGAAGAAATGGTTTGCTTACAAATGTGGAGTCCTGTGCATTGTAATTACTTAAGGGTTTAGGACTATCACAGTCATCCGATGTGTGACTAATATCCAGCACTCTTGGGATGCATTCACAGGTTTGCCAGCCTCTCATATCTGGAAACAAGTATCATCCTCCAACTGCTCCCCAGTATTGAGATATCTTTAAAAATCATGTGATATTAAGGACAAAAGTTGTGTTACCTTGCTCTTTAGCTATTCATTCTCTAGTTTTTATGCTTTTCAGTATCCTAATTTTATTTCTGTAATAAGGAAAGTTTGGCACTTTCTTTCTTGAAAGATTTTGAAAGATCAAAGATTTCATTGTAGTCTCCTGCTTCTAGTTAGCAGGGCCCAAAGAAACTCTACGCTTGTTTTGATGCAAACGGAGACTTTTTTCAGTGCTACTTTTGCCTCCTTCCTTCCTTCCTTCCTTCCTTCCTTCCTTCCTTCCTTCCTTCCTTCCTTCCTTCCTTCCTCATATGTGCTTCAAGCTATGAGCAGAACACAGGTCTAGTACTGTTCCCATTGGTTACCACTGAAAGCTGAACACTGTGCAGTACTTCTGGAATATTTTCATAGTACTTGAAGCGCATTATAATATTTGCATGTTTTTAACTGATATTTAGTTTTTCTGGAATACTTTTTTCTGTGACATCAGATGAAGCCAGATAGATCTGTACTTTTCTTTGTTGATAATTTAACATTATTTTAAATTTTAGAAAACATGAAATAGTACCTGAACCTAATAAGAAATTCTGCAAATATGAAGTGAAAAGAGAAAAACATCACCATTAAAGTATGGCATATCTAGGGAGATATCCTGGTTCCTATTTTTGGAAGGAGTATGGCCCTGGTGAGTGCTTCCTTCCAATATTTCGAAAGAGGTGCTCGTGCAATCACAGATCAACAGGGTAGTTCCCTCTGAAAAGAGATTGGCACTGACACACAGAGAAGCAGCTCTTCTGTCTCAGAACCAGAAGCATTCCCAAAGGGACTTCCAGATTCCAGGTACTTTATTCCCCAAGCAATTTTCCAGGAAATTTAGCAACAGGATAGAGAAAGATACTAGTTCAGAGTTCTTTATGCAAGGGAATATCATCTGCTGTGTCAAGAATGTCTGAAGATTTGGACAGGACAGATCTTTGACCCATATTGCATACGCTTTTTATTGCAGGCTCCCAAATTGTGCTGTTTTTCTGAGACCTGTTCCACCCCAGGTGAGGCTTTCAACATCCGCTTTCTGCAGAAAACAGGTTTTACCTTAAGGACTTAACAAATGTGTCATATTTAGAGATGCAATGAAAAAGATGTACTAAGCAGCGAAAATCTCCAAGGGCAAATTGCTGAAGCATAAACTTTAAAAATGCATTTATTGAAGAAGTGCAAGGTTCTCGTTTGTCACTGGAGTTTTATTTCTTCTTTCTTTTGCTTTTGCACCCACTGATCTTTTTAGGAGCAAAGTCAGTGGGGAGTCTGCTGAAGTGCAGAATATTGGATAGATACGTGGCAACTTACTCTGTGTATCTCATCACTGCTCTAGATGCTGCTGACAAGCCCTTGCAACAAGTTATAGTTAGAAGTATTATACACTATCATTCAAAATTGTTTAGACTTTTTCTTTTGATTCATGCTGTTGCTGTATTCTGTACATCCTCCTGACCACTCTTAGCAGCTGTAACAACACTTGTGGTATTACCAGTAATTTGCAACTTATCAAACATGATTGAACCTTGTTCTTTTGTGTAAACGAAACAGAACTCTCTGGTTAGCTTTCTTTATATTTTGGAAATAGTGCAAAGGAAACCAAGTCTATATTTGCATGCCAGACAATGAAACATAACACACAGTGTATACATGCCTTTGACACTGTAATTACTAGCTGTTGTTTAGATTCCATGTATGGTCACTGGCTTTGGCTGTGTTGGAATCAGCTGTATCAACATTTAATCAAAGTCTTATAGATTTTGGTTGTATATTTTTCTAATGTCAAAATGGAAATGCTGAGACTAAAAAATAAGTTCTTCGGTAAGAAAATGCATACCCACTGCACTGCAAAAATAATGGATCTTTGTGGCATAATGAACAAAGCCCACTGGAGGCCTTCCTGTAATGAAGCACAGCAGAACAGGCAATTTTTAATTTGGTTTAATTCTTCAGGATTTCAGCAACTTTTGATGAATGCTTCTGGAAGTTGTACTTGAAACTGTGTTAAAGTTGTCTTGTTTATCAGGCTTAGCTTGCCTAACTCTTCTTAGAAATGAATCCTGCTAGAGGCTATTGAGCCTCTGCCATACTTTAGTCTGAACCATGTTTGGTCTCTGAAATAATATGCTGGTAAAGCAAACTCGCTGTCCATTACCTCAGCTTAGCACACAGAGTCTCAATAATGGGCACAGAGCATCAACATAAGTTCATAGAACTATTGCCTGTGCTGCAGAATACCCACACACCATGTCGCTGAGCTCTGGGAGCCAAGCACACAGCAGTGAATGCCTGGAGAGTATTGTCTCCGTGGTTCATGCAGCATTGTACCATGCTCAGTAAGGTGAAAGAACATACTGTGCACTTAGGAGTAGTTAAAGTGAAAATCATAAACCAGAACATGCATTTTGAGTAAGTCCTTGCTCTATTAGTCCTACAGTCCAGCTCACTTTGAAAAAAAGTTTGAATAAAAGGAACCAGTCGACACTTTGCAAAACACCGTTCAGATAAATTCATGGTCCCACAAAAATGCTCCTCCTGCTGCAAAACAATCTACTGAAAGGACTCAGAGTCCTATCTGATTTTTATACAGGAATAATAGTTTTTGATAGGATGAGAGGCAATGGGCACAGACTGAAGCATAGGAGGTTCTATCTGAATACAAGAAACTTCTTTACTTTGAGGGTGGCAGAGCACTGGAACAGGCTGCCCAGGGAGGCTGTGGAGTCTCCTTCTCTGGAGACATTCAAAACCCACCTGGTAACATTCCTGTGCAATCTACTTTAGGTGAACGTGCTTTATCAGGTGAGTTGGACTAGATGATCTCCAGAGGTCTCTTCCAACTCCAACCATTCTGTGATTGTGTGAAGTCCCATTTTTTTGCTGGTTATCTCTGTAGGAGCAGGAAACCAGTTCGATTAGTGCATCTCAAGAACATGATGGAAACAAGGGTTTATTTTATAACCAAATACTTAATTTAAATCCAAATGAGCAGAAATAAAGTCTTTATCTCTGAATGTTTCAATATATCCAAGACAACAATAGAAAAATGGGAAATTTCACAGTTGCTGGCCATTAGGCAAGTCCGTTAGCATTCCCAAGGAAAGGAGAGCACAGGAGACATGAGACAACAAAGATGAAAAAGCAAGCTGAAGATGTTTGATAAAAAAGTGGGCGTACTGGTAGAAATGAAATATTGAGTAAATACAAACTGTTCCAGGCCTTCAGGCCACATAGGTGAATAAAATTTTTGTTGCTCACAGTAGAGGTGGTAAACTTTTAACCTGACTTTCCCCTTGAATATATCACTGCAAAAAAATATTGGTCATTTTTCTGCTTTGGAAAGAAAAAAGGAGAAAGTGAAGAGGGTGGGAAAAAGGAGAGGGAAAAAGAAAAAGGGAGGAAGGGTGGAAAGGAGGAAAAGAAAGACAGAGATAAGAGGAAGGGAGGGAGAGAGGGAGAGAGGGAGAGAGGGAGAGAGGGAGAGAGGGAGAGAGGGAGAGAGGGAGGAAGGAAGGAAGGAAGGAAGGAAGGAAGGAAGGAAGGAAGGAAGGAAGGAAGGAAGGAAGGAAGGGAGGGAAAAAAAGTCTGTATTGCTCCAGGTAGTCCTATGTAATTAAGATTTTTTTATATCTTTTAACAGGCTACAAATGAAAGTTGGCTACTTTCACATCTGGAAATTCTAATGGGTGACAGACTACCTTTTCTTTTTCATGTGTTGCACATAGAAGGATCATAAAAAGGAATAAATCTTAATAATTTTATGCTCAGGACAAAGAGTGATTTTTCCAATGTAGTTATTCATATTGCTGATAAAAATATTAATATTCAATTCATTATTATAGCAATACAGTACTAACTGGATAGAGAAGCTGACAGTGCAGAAGAGCTAGAGAGCTACTGAGCACTACTGAAATGGATTCAACTATGCCAGTCTGGTACAAGTTATGGACTTCTTCAAAGCACTTTTAGGAGAACTTAGTTAGCTGAACTTTCAGTGTTTCATTTGAATGTCATTTATCTCAAGAATGATTTAAAAATCCTTGGAGAGTTCAAATTCATGCTTTTTCTATGCAGACTTTTAGATACGTCTTCAGTCCAAATGAACCTACAAGTGGGGTTGTGGCTTCTGTTGAATGAGACGAGTTGTTATGAGAAAGTAGGATAAGAAAGTTAGCTGCCATGAAAACAGAAGGGGACTTTGGGTAAAGAGGAGAAATTTTATCAGTGTGAAAACACTGTAATATATTTCAAGCAACAGTGATTACTGTCAATGTGGTATCAATAGTAAATACGTTAATAATGGCCAAGTAATAACAAGAAATGCAATTCTTGTTGAAGAGCAATATTAAGTGTCAAATCAGCCTTCACCTAGTCCTCTTGGAGAAACTTCTTTAGTCTCTGGAGCTGGATTTCATGTGGCTGATATTAATACATTAATTCTGGATTCAAACCTTCGTGACTGAGAGCAACATTTGGCCGATAGCATGTAAAGGGAACAACTGAAAAAGTAAAAAGTTTAAATAAACAGCCAAAAACACTTCTAAGACATTTCCTTGTGGATAGACTTAATTATACAAAACCAGTTGGAGGTAAAAGGAATCTCAGTAAAACAAGATATTTTTTTCTTGGTTGTAACATTTTTATGTTTGAACGTGGTTAATTACTCCTAAAGGATTTTATTATTAGGGGAGCAACATAAGTAACAGCTGCTGCTATTGTTACTTCCAAAATGATTTCTATTATAAACCATAATTTTCCCATGGAAAAAAATTGCTAGAAATTCACTTTTTGGACTGCAGTTTTCTACTCTGACTTTCTGAAAGTCTGGATGAACGTGATTTGGACATTCTTGTATATGAGAAATCTCTATTAGAAAAGTGTTTGTGGACTATTCCTCCCCTTCAGACTGACCAAACACTGAATGGCTGCAGCCTGTATTTTGAATTGAAATTACTTCTCACTAAGAAGCACCATGCAGCTTTGTTCTGGATAAAGCTGACTTTGTGTTGAGCAAGTTTTAAGCATTCAAAAATGGAAATTTGAGTAGATGATAGAGAAGAAAAGACTTTTTCTCTGACCATTAAGCAGCTGGTCAAAAACCCATTAGAGAAAACGCGAAGCCTTCAGCTGGTCTTGGTGGGCACTGGCTTGAGATTTAAATATTCCACTCAGAAATAATAAGCAGTCTGTGTGTTTCACAAGGTCCAAGGCAATTCTTAGAAAAACTCCAAATTATTATAAGCAACTGAGGACCTGTGGAGAAAAGCCCATCCTTTCCTGCCTCCAATACTTTTCTCTTCGAAGCAATTAATTCCTGAATCCAAAACATAATGCAAGAAATCCTGACGTCCTCGTTTTTCTACATGAGTTTTCCACTGATTGTCCTTAGCTCCTTTCTCACTATAATCCTTCAGTAGCTGAAATAGTTGAAGTGGGAAACCTATAATGTGAGGTATTATTTTAATGGCCAAACCCATCCCCTTAAAGGGTTTTCTTGCAGAAAAATTAATGGCCTGTTGAATGAAAGGGAAGTCCAAGATTTAGAGAAGAGCACCATTTTGTGGGGGTTCCTCACATACCAGAAGGCAGGACGTAATTAGGGCTACATTCTTGCAGAAGGATCAGCCACCCACAGAACCTCTGCATTTTGCCTGAGAAAAGTTGTGCTAAAAATAGATTGAAAGAAGCAACTCCCTGGAACAACTATGCAACTAAACTCAGGAGATTTCACCTACACTGCTCCCACCTCAGTATGTCCATCCAATTCAGTATTTACGTGAAATACTCTGTGTTACTACAAATATGTGTTTATAGGCATGGCGAACTTCCCAATGTCCCCAGCTGGCAGATAAATTTGGAAATATTTTGGAGCATTTTTGAAACATTTCGAGAGCTGAAGGAAACTGTAAAATGCCACTTCTGCTCTGAAAGCCACAGGATTACAGAAGCTTCTACAAGGAATGGGACCTCCAGATGGTGTTTGGGCAATTAGTTCCAGATCGTAGAACTTGCACGTTTTTACCTGGAAAAGGGCCGGTGGGATATTTTAGTCCAAAAGAGCTTCAAAGACAGACATTCAAAATAAAATATCACAATTACATGCAAATATGTTCACTAATGCACTCAAGCCCTCAAAAGTAGGGGAATAACCTGATTACAGTTAACACAAATGTAATAGTCATATACCTGATTTTGAGCTAAATTGTATAGAGCAACTTGCAGCTACATATGATTCCCCTGGCATTTTAGACACGTGTCATATATAGGGTCAAAAAAGACAGATTCTTTAAGTGTCATTGATATGAACAAAAGCAAGAAAAGCTCTGCTTAGGTAGCATGCTGTAGCTCAGACAGAGGAAGCAGAAATAATGAAAAGGTGTGGATTTAAACAGGAATTTAAACAGGTTTTTATCAATAATTACTCATACATCACTTACACCTTATTATTATATTTTTATTAAAAATATACTAGTAATTAATACAGTTTAAATTCTCACACTTGTACACGTACATCAGCATATGGAAAGTATCAATTTTCAACATATTCCTGTTGTGAAAAATTAGAAAATTATTGACAATATGTTATTAAATTACCTTATTACATAGAAGAAAACTGCTATAAAGATTATAAAGAAAAAAGTGAATAAAATATATCTATCACTAGCTAACAATATCCAAATTACACTAAAATCGAAACAAGAAATATGAAACACTATAATGTATGTTCCTCTTTTGTCCTTCCGAAAAGGTCTATATGTTAGATGAGTGTGTTTGGCATCTGTATATTTAGATACATAAAATAAGAATATAAAGCTTGCTTCTTCAAAATGTTGGCAAAAAAGATCCTGGAAAAAGTAATTAAACACATACTTGAGTGGCATGTTTGAAGTAAAGCTGTAGACTTACATTTAAACAGTTTTGGCTGTATTTTTCAATACTTCAAGCCAAATTATTCAACATTTCATGAGATCCAGATCTTACTGAGCAAAACTACATCACACAGATTTTTTTTTATTTTATTCTGAATTGTGCTTTTTTTCCCCCTAGCATTTGCATTCATACACTTCTGGAATGTGCGCACTTTAATTCTTCCAGAAAAATATAGCTATTGATGGGAAGTCTTGTTCTCAAGGGAAGTGTTGATTCGTCATCTAACTGTAGCCAAATTCATACTGGGCTTTGAGTATCAGAGCAGTAACGTTGATCTAGACATTGTATTCTGCAGGGAAACCAGTGAATGGAGTCGAAGCGGGGGGAAGCCACCTGTGTTACTAAGCTCTTGGAGTGATGGATTTTGAAATATCTACAGCTTTCTGAGTGTGACTGATTTTCTCAATATATAGAGCAGCTGTAGTTAAAAAAATAAGTACTCACGAATGAATGAAGATGCCCAGATCAAACCCATGTTCATTAAAATGGGACACAGTATTCTCATTCATCATAGAAATAGATAATTTTTTTATCCCAAGTTTTAGGCTGAAGGGTCATCGAAGTTACAGTTCCTCTTAAAATGTCCCCCACAGTAGAGATATGTTAGGTGATGAAGATCAGATCACAAAGTCCACATTCGTTGCTCAAGCACTCTTCTTCTAAATGATGGGTTGATGACTCACACCGGACACAAAAGAAGTCTAGACTAAGTTATGCAATGTTACTGTCTTTTCAGCTTAAGCTTGTTCAACAGTTTGCCCAAGATATGTATGGCTGAAAAGGTGTGAGTGAATAGCTATTGTACATTTTTTTCAAAAAGCTCTACAATATGTTTTTTACTCTAGATGGATGTTTGAATTCTAGGAATGTAAGATATATGCCCTAGTTGCCAGCAAATTCAGCTGAATGTCTACGGCATTTGTTAATTAACAAAGTATTCAGGAAGCAGCTCCTGTAAAACCAAAGAGAAGAGGGTACAGTGTGTGTTTCCTTTGCAGGCTTTTCATCTCTGCCTGCTACTGAAGTCTCTGTTAAGAGGTGCAGATCCAAAGTTCCTAGAAAAATTAAATGTTAAATAATTTGTACGTAGTGATGGTTTTCATTAGAACTGGAACTGGCTGAAAACCAGACAAAAATACTTTATATATACCAATATTGAAAAGAAATGTTTAGTAGGCTTTACTTCTTCCCCTCAAATAAATCAAGAGTAACTCAAGTAAAATCTTTTGAGCTACAGCAGTAAAAGCTAGTGTAAATACGGGGAGAATCAGTTCCTCAGAATGAAAATGAAAAAGAAAAGTGAATGTAGTGTATCTGGCTTAATCATTGAGTCTAGTATGGAAAATGATATTGTCAGTGCCAATGATCATAGAAAAGTGTGCTTGTCTGAAACATCTGTGAATGATCCATTGAAAAATCTGGCTGTGGAAGGACAGAAAAATACCTGTACCTCAAATAATCATAGCTATGTATAAGGCATCTGTTAGACTTCCATATGGCTGAATGATAAGATAACTCATCAGTGTTAATACAAGCAATAAAACTATAAACCATTATCTCTCTTTTTTGTCTGCTTTTCCTTTTTTTTTTTTTTTTTTTTTTTTTTTTTGTGTGTGTGTGTATGTTCTCCACCACCACTCCAGCCCAGAGTTCAATAAAGATATAGAAGTGTGCCAAACTTGGATAGTTGCTTTTTATTATTATTATTATTATTATTATTATTTTAATAGACAAGTTTGCTGGCCTGGCAGCTCTTCCCAGACTTGTCCCCTTCCGCTATATTTTTGGTTCCATCTTTCAGCAAATCAAACAGTTGACATGAAAGCACATAAATCAGAGCTATTCCTTGGGATGTATAAAATACGTACATTCCAAGCCTCTTGAACAGTATTAAGCAGCTGTGGTTAACATTCAAACTACAGATATGTTAAATATATTTTGAATTTTGCAACATTTGCTATTCCAGTTGTTAAATGAACTTTGCAGGTGTTCAAATACACTGCTAATCCTGAGGTTTTTACTAAGACTGTTAGCAATATTAAACTGAAACTCTGAAACCCAGGCATATTAAATAAGCTAAAAAAAATAAGTGTTGATAAGAGACTTGAGTTATGCTACAACTGGAATATTTGCTGAGGAGGGAAAAATAAAGTCGTTTTTAAAAATCTCAGCAGCCTGATTTTAAGTGTAGTACCAGATTCAACCACTTTATGGGTTTTCCTGTTTTCCTTTCATGTAAACACATTTCTTAAAGAAATACAAATCCCTGAGTATGTTTCTCATTGCTATGTTATTTATTGAAGCTCTTTTTGTTAATGCTAATCTCTAATATTTTCATTGTCATAAGCCATTTGCAACACAAAAGTGACAGGGAAAAGCACTGGTTCCCATCAAGGGAAACACCAGGGTTTCCATTCATTTCAGGAGTATGCCACAGAGTTATTCTCAATGTTCGAAACACTCTGCACTTACACAGCCTTTCCTCTTAAAATTTACCTTTTTAGCCTCTCACTCTAAAAAAAAAAATAAATATATATATATATAACAAGATCCATAAACAGCAACAAATAGTCCTTGAGTTGAATAATGTGTTTATTTGAATAGAGACAACTAATTCTGTAAAATGATACTTCTAAACAACAAATAAACCCTAAGGGGACAGTTTAGTCATTTTGAAATGCAGACATCTCTGGTAGGAAACTTACAGGAGCAACATCCTAATGAATACAGAAAAAAACGCATTTTAGTAAGCACTTTTTTATGGCACGGGAGATAAAGCGTGAAAGTTGCCTGCTGTTATTTCCCTGAGGTGCAGCAAATGCTGCAGTGCAAGCACTGGTCAGGGAGCCAAGGCCTTAAGTATAATTTTTCTTCTCTCATGGAATTCCCTTGTTTCTGGTCTGTTTGTTCTGGCTTGAGCTGCAGTCTCTCTCTGTGCAACGGGAGGAGAAGTGGTGACAGGCCAGGGGGACTGCACCTGGCACAGTGAGGTGCAACCACCTCTTGGTGGGCAGCAGAAGCAGGGAAAGAGCATTAGCAGGTGAGAAAACTGGCCAAAACAACACTGCCACCCACGACACCCAGATTCCTGCACCCTTGTCTAGCTAGATGGCAAGATCCCCCTTCCTGGGCTACTTGTTCCAATTATATGGTTTGCGGAGCCTTTGCTAGAGCTGTTTGCCTCTGCAGCATCAATGGGCACTAGACCACAGGTGGGCACAAGGGTTTTATGGAGAGCAAAGCTTAGGATGACTTCAGGCACGAATTTTCTCCTGAAAGAGAAGTCAGAGTGTTGCTCAAAAAATACTCCTCCTTACCATAGGGTTTTGCTACTTCACATTTGCCAAATCAAGTTGTGTCATGAGCTGACATTGTTTAGGTTGTGAATGTATATAATTTTATTAAGTCATTTGAAGGAAAAGTTAGAGGACTGTGAAAACACATGGAATTACATCTTTTTAAACCAATTACTAAAGGCGTAATTTCATACCCAGATTAGCCTTTCTAGTTTTTTGGGTTTTTTAGCACAAATAACAGAACAGTATTCCAATAAATTTAGGATTTATAGCTGCTGCTTTAAAGCCAGTCTTTAAGTACCATTTTTGTTTATGGTTTTAATAAGGTCATTTAGTTGGAAAAGAAGTTCAAGCTTGTATGCAGTAGCCATGTGACTTGTTTAGTCAATCACAGCACAGGATATTTTAAACCCGTTTTACAATGGTGTATAAAAGCTTGTCTCAATAACCATCTGGAGAATATTGAGTTTCATAACTGGTAGGAATTATTCAATATCCTCCTCCCCACAGGAATAACATTTTCAAAGTCTTAAAAGACTGATATCTAACTGGAGAAAAGGTATTTAGTGTTGTTAAAACTGGAAATTGTGTAGAACTAAATAACTCTTTTTGATCTACCTGAAAAATAACTTTGTAGGCCAGGAAAATAGTTTCCCCAACTGTCAAGTTTTATATACAATCAACATTTCTTTCTCTTTTCATCATCGAATTATTTATTCCACAGTGGCCCCAAAAATGTCTTTTTCTGACTAGGGCTTAGGATAGCAAGTTGATTAAATTAATAGGAAAGCTTTTGTTTCTCTTTTCAAAACTCATAAAAAGAGCTTGCTTTTTTTATTCTCCCATTTGGGACTAGCTTCCTGGCAGTCTTACGCATGTTCACAGGATCATGATGGTGAAAATGAAACTTTTCTCCTAGTGCTAAGGACCACTTCTGAGTAAGGAGGCAGAATTGTGCTTTTCAAGGCAGGAAGTGCAGCTGTGCTGAGGTCAGCAGAGACAGCTGGATCCCACTACCAAAGGACATGGTGGCAGCTGGAGGTCGGGCACCAGCCACTGATACCCTGGTGCTGGTGGGTGTCTCCTCCACCAGCATTAGGGAGGACTATAAATTTCGGGCTACTTAATCCCACGCTGTTCCTTGAAGACCACTGAAATCACTATTTGTAAATACGAAGAATACCTTTTCTAGCTATCAGTGCACACACAGTACAGCTCACATCCTAACCTCCTATGCTCTGTTCCTTAGCAAGCTTGCGTGGTGCTTACAAACTACAAAGTCATGTCCTGCTGAATTCAACCAGCAAAGCATCACATAGTAATCTGTGTTTCTTAAGCAAAACAAGTCCCACAATAGACAATGCGTTACAGGAGTAAATTAAATTTTCCTCATCTATGGAGGGGAAATAGAATACTAAAAATTCGAAAAGAAAAACCATCCTTTAAAAAATCATTCAAAAAGCACAATATCAGGCAAAGATTACACCTTGGAGATGTGTTTAAAAATGAAATGACGTGTTAATAGCTCGGCCACACACAAAAACTGCTTAAGATTTACATATCTCAGTGCAATCCCTTCTCTTCCCCAAATCAGTTACCAGTCCTCTCTTGAGCAAAAACCATCTCACTGAAAACACACTAGTGCATGAACTTTTTTTTTCTTTTTCAATTTGAGTGAAGACTTTTATCAATATGAAAGGATGGTAACCCCCAGAGTAAACACTTATCTGTAAAATAGAGATTATGCGCTTAATAACGTTTAATATTTTGGCATTTCAAACCTCCTGTGTAGATCAGCCTGGGAGAACGGTGTTTATTTTCTTGCTACATGTGAAAGTTCATTCTCAGTATCAAGTTTGTTTGGTCCACTAACTTTGTTAACCTTTGCATTTACTTCTGCATTTGATGGCCTTTCATGAGCAGCCACTTTAGTAGCTAGGATAGAAACAGTTACATCAGGGTCAGAGGTCATAGCCATTATGGGATTTCGACTTAAAACAGTCACTGCTATAGGGGGATCACAGTATGTTTATGATTAATTATTTTCTTTGTGAGAGTTTCTATGAACAAGATTATTATAGTAATATATAAACCATCTGGGTAACCTTTAATATCTACCTACTTTCTTGATGAAATAATAATCAAGACACTGCGAAAAATCGCTTCTTAGCTAACTAGATGCTACCAGAGCAACAGTGCTTTCCTCCTTCTCTTCTGAAGAATTCCAAGGAAGGATAAGTGGGGAAAAATCTACACCAAATGCAAGTACATTTTTAACAGAACACAATTTTTTACAATTTGATGCAAATTTAAGGGTTGTCTAATTTTTTAATTACATTCTTCTAGCTTTTCACGTATTTTAAAAACACACATGCAGATGAAATTCTCTGTGTAACGTGTTTTTTATACATCACTACAGAATGTATTTTATTGAAGTCAAAACACAAAATAACGTTTTAGAAAACTCATAAAATTATATTTATGTCTTTAAGAAATACATTCCCAATTGCACGGTTCAGATTCACAGTGCTCAAGAGACACTGAAATCATTGCTTAGAAACAGTATTTGCTGACTTCACCAGGGTAACAGTTTAATCCTTAAAGTAATCAACTTTCACCCTGTTCTTGGGTCTTTCAACTTTTAAGTTCTCACTAGTCTTTTTGAGAAAAACAGCTCTAGGAGACAGCTATTATTCTCCTCCATGGGATAGTCCACTTAATTCAGACAAGTAATACCATCTTCTGTTTACACTCATCTGAAACAAGTGCACAGGGTCACCCTCTACACTCTGATGTTTTACCAAAGCAAAAAGGAAAGATTCTGCAGCAGGATACAACAGAGCTCCGAAACCTGAATAACCTGGGAAGCAGACTTTGCATGCCTATTCATTTCTTGCATTTGATCCTCCTGAAAAAAAAAAAAAGGTCCCAATATCATGTCCTCAAAGCATTTCGCATAGACTGAAGCCCTGTAATAGAGAAGTCAGCTTTGGACGGTATTTCCTTTTGTCTGTTTTTAAGTCAGGGAACAGATCCTCTGCTGGTGTAAACTACATTGACCTCATTTTGTCCTTTGACTTCAGGAGCTGAACATCATATTTAGTAAGTACATATTAATGTTTTAAGGAGGAAAAGTTAGTGGAGCAGCTTAGGAAAACAACAACAACAATAACCACAAACAGAAAAACACCACAATAGTTTTTTTAGTATGGTCCTGGCAGGATGGCAACCAAATTATAGAAATAAACCACAATATGGATGCAAAACAAAAGCCCTCCACAATCAAATCACTCACCCTAAAATCTACTGGCTAAACAGTAAGGAAGCCAAGAGAGCTAAACAAATTACGCTGAGACTCTGAAGAGATATTCTTTCTGCAGCCTGCACCTCAGAAAAAACTACAAAAACTCTGCATTATGTCCTGCTGTTTTCCAAACAGCCTGACTTTGACTCCTGTGAAAAAATATCTATGCAAAGAATTGCTCGAGCTCAAGTAACTCTCCAGGCTCGAAATAACAGTCACACGCCACCTTTTTGTAACAGCTAAGACCCTCTGCTTTTGAGGAAGAAATGTACATTTTGACTCCTTGTGATCCACTCATTGGCTGACTTGTCTGTTCTGCTCAGCCTCTGCTGAGTGATGTGGTCATCTGAAATAAGCAGGAAGCTGGCTGCCAGTGCCACCAGCCTGTAATGAGACCTCTGAAAGCAAGAAAGAGAATCACAGTTTGGTTACAAACCCCTCATCACATGGCTAGCCCTGAAAGATATATTGAAGGGCACTTACTTCAAAACAAAAGCCCTTAGTAATTTAATCACTGGCCCTAAATCTGCTGGCTGCATGGTAGTTGACCAAAAAGTTTCCAAAATATGTCTAGAGGATCATTTTACCAGTCACTCACCCCAGCTACAACCAATGAGGCTGTTAAAAGAAAAGATTTTAGCTGTATGATATCACATCATCTGACACCCTCCGTTTTCACTGGTACTGTACAGAAAGCCTTGAAAATACATGTAGAGACTGTTTCTTTTCGATAACTATAAATACCTGTTGGACACCAATATTGTGTTTTGAGGGAATACTACTCAGGTACTTCGCTATGCTGAAAAGAGAACGTAACTTCTTCGCTCAGCTAGACAGGTGCCCTTTCTTACCTGACCTAAATATCTCCTCTCCTTGGCTGAATAACATAGAGTGCAGAAGCTGATTGTTTAACTGCTTTCTGACTCATGCATGGGGTATGACTGACAACTCAAGGGATCACTCTGCAGTTTCTAGGACCACACCCAGAGGGAAAACCTTTTTTTTTTTTTTTTTTCTTTTTCCTACAGCTTTTTGCTTGAATTAAGATCGCTGCTTCTCTAAACTGATTTTAACTATCCAAATGCTGGCATCAAGTCCTCAACTGTCTGTTTCCTCTATGGGATATGACAATATTTTCTGAAACCTCTTTGATATTGCAATTGCACTTTAACAATAGAAACTCTCTGCTTATTGATTTTGGTGCCATTGGTAACACAATGAAGTCCAGCTACTCAATCAAAACTGTACTATCATTTGGCAGCTTGAAGTTTGCTGAAGACACTTGGTAGGAGTGTATACTGCATCATTAATTAGGCATTCTTACTCAGTCACTCTCTTTTTTTATTCTCTGAGATTGTGTTTTAATGCATTTATAGCTAATAATGTTTTGAGCAGGACTGTGATGTTACGAACAGGCTATGCACCCTGAGCACAGTCAGCGCAGTCTCATCCCAAACACTGACAGAGTGACATTGATCACAGAAAATAAACACTGACACAATGCTGTTGATCACAGCAAATATATTCTTTCCCTGCTCTCTTCAAGCGTGCTCTGTGGTGATCAGCATCACTCCTGCCACTCTCTGCCATCACTCCTCTGGTTGCTGCATGCCAAAACTGAGGGCAAAATAGTCCTCCTATACAATAATCTCTGCCAAAAATAGTGGCTATCTTTGAGGTGTAGATATGGAAGAAAAGAGTGAGATTCTCCTAATGGGGGCAGGTGTTACCCCTCTATTTTTACCCCTGATGGGTAAATTACTACAACTCAGCTGAATTCAGTGGGAGTTTGAGTACTTGCACCAGCTGACAATCTGCCTTAGGTTTTGAGAATGCTCCAGCCCATTTTCCTGTCTGGTTTTAAACTGAAGGATGAAGATATGATAGCCAATTTTTTTCTCAATAAGGAGATTTTCTTGGGTCAACGGCAAAAGTGTTCCTTCTTCCCAGGAGGCATCCTTCTTCTTAGAACATCCTGAGTCCTTTCTCTTGCAGAAAGCCCTGGGACATGAGAGGCACAGAGCTGTGTGCAGAATTCGTGTACCCCACAGCGTGTGGTAAGCAGTCATGCTACCCTTCCGAGCGTGTCTTAAAACTTGCTGTTTGGTGCAGGAGCCAACTTCATTCACTTCTTTGTGCTACTTGGGACTGGGCACATAACAGGGAATTAAAGCATAATCCATTGCTGTGATAACATACTAATACATATCCAGCAGCTGCCTCAGCAGACCTCATAAACCACAAATGCTCCTCGAAGTGGTACTCCAAATGCTTTGCTCCATACCAAGCACTCATGGTTTTTCTCTTCCCACTCCTCCTCAGGGCTTTCCATCACACTGCCATGCCCCTCTCAGATCATATCCACCCTCTTGCTCATATCCTGGTTTTGAAGCACTCTACCTTCTGCAAAGCTTATTTTAGAAATCCTGTCACATCCTGCCCACTCTATTTTTTATCCAGCAGAGGAAGACTTGACACTTCACTTTCTAGTAAAGCAGCGGGGGAGACCATTTGTTTCTTACCACTATATTTATTATATTCAGTCTGCTGAGGGAGGTAGGAGGAGTGAGCAAAAGCAACACTCACTTCTGTTCCCAAGCAATGTCAACTGCTCCTACTTGGCAGCTGCTAAACCATCCTCTCCACTGGAAATTAAAAGATCCTGCCACTTTTCTGCTGTCTTAGAAACACTGATGAGGACTTAAAAAGTGAACATGTGTTCCTACCCTGAAGTCAGACACAGTTTCTCCTGGTGGCAATGTTAATATGAACCTCAAAGAAACTTTCCCGAAACTAAAATGAGAACTGTGCTCAGAGGTCTCCCCAGAGGTCAAGCCAGTCACCTCCTAACACAAAGCAGGGCCAATTGCATGAGGTTGTTACTGGAGAAACTGCTTTTCAGGTGGTGCAAATTTGACAGATTTCTGCTGACTGGACTGTGCTAAGGCTGACAATTTACACCAGATGAGGGCCTGCCCTAGAGCTGCTGAAGACACAGCCCAAGAGCATATACTGAAACGCCACGGCTGCTGTGAGAGCTCTCTCTTTGCTGATGGGGAGGTAACTGCCATCCTATACTGCTGACTGAAGGCAGCTTAGTAAACCTGCGAGCCCAAAGGCAGTAAAGCCTCATGAGCACACAGGAAGGGCTGGAGGGGAAGAGAAGTCCATGCTCAGGTGTGGGTGGGAAGGATCAGAGATGCAGAGGTCCCTCCTGCTGCTGCCTGTGAGTGTGGCCCACAATGGGCACAGGCTGCCTTGCAGGGTGCAGTACAAGGCATGATGCCATTCACCCTGGTTTTCCATCCATCCTGCAAGCTGGGAAAGAGCTGCTGCCTTTTTGGTTTATGTGACCAGAGACTATTCAAGCCCTTGCTGGACTGTTTATCCAGAAAACAAACTGACAAGGTGAGCCAAGTGTTTTTTTGGTGCTTTTCTCTTCTGCCACTGAAAATGGACAGTGCTGTATTTCTCTGCACTCCACAGAAACTAATGGGAACAATCAGCTTTCTTGCCCATAAATCTACCTCTGACTTGACAACAAATGCAGTGCCCAAAATGTTATTTCTCTTTATTTTGTTCCAATGAAATGCTCGCTGCTTGCCTGTGCCTGCCCTTCTGCACCTTGCAGACATTAACGTAAACACTTACCCACATAACATTGGCAGCGTGTGCTTTAGCTTCTGATTTGCCTTGCCTTTGGGTTCAGTGCTTTGGATAGCAATTTCTTGTCACTTTTAGACAGAACTGGAGTAAGCTAGAGGAGGTTGCCTTTGCTTCTTACTCTTCATAGTAGTTTAGTGTAAATTAAATGCAATTATCAAGAAAGAAAAAGTGAGGAGAAGGAAATCTCCCAGATCTTCACTGAACACAGAGGGGAGATGAATTTGAATGTTGAAACTGATTCAACAGAATTTTTACAACAGAAGTATAAGACTTGCATTTTTCCATTTTAATCAATATACTGCCTAGGTACTGAAAAATGTCTATTTTAATTTTGTAATCCGTCAGTCATTCTTCAATAACTTCCATTATAAAAAAGAGGATTTATTATCCTTTATATTTTCAAAATGGCATGTCTGGCTCGCAGTGACAAAATGGTGTTCATTTTATTGTGAATGTGAACATCCTGAACTTTCTTCTGTTATCACATCTTGCACTGAAATTCTTTCCACTGTAAAAATGATTGAAGTGACTCCACAGCTGCTTCCCTCATCTTTTTTTTTTTTTAATTCTATGTTTTCTTTTTAAGTTCTGTATTTAAGTAAGAATTAATGTAGAGCCTACGAAGACATTTAATTCAAGTTCAGCAAAATCTCTCTGGTTAGTCATTATGGGGTCAGACTGTCTTACTGTTCGTACTCTGAATTCTTTAAGGGGACTCCATGGGCTGGTGTGGTATCAGCCCTGAGACAAACATGACATCTGTATTGTAAACAGCTGGTGCTCCAGAAAATCCTAGAGTGTGCTATGGATTAAATTATAAAATAAATAACCTATTAGAAAAAGATTGTTGATTAATTTTAAAAGTTAAGTAATTTAACTAAAAAACAAGTTCTTAAACTTATACATGCACATTGTTCTATGAAACCTGCAAATAGAAAAGCAGGCTCAGTTCTTCCGTAGCTGTGCGCTAGGACATATTCAAGATATATTAATTAATGTTATACCCAGCCGCCTGATAACTTTACTCTCACTTAGGCTCCCAACTACAGCAGTAGCCAGTGGGGAGTGGCAGCTCTCCAAGCACTGACTAGAGGCAGCTTAATTACACAGCAGCAATGTCAGATTTCTCTTGCTCAAGAACTAGAAAACTTCATAAAGGATATATTCATTCTACTAAACCATAGTTTGCAGTCATTTGCCTGTCAAAATTTGTTGCATCTTTCATTTGAATAACTAAAGAAAGAAAACATCACAAAAAATCAGAGGGAAAAAATGGTGAGCAATACCTGTTCTGAGAATTACCAAGGTTACTCCTGCAAAATCTAAATTTAAAAACAAGAGAGCACAGGGAGGAAAAGAAGACCTATCAACTCAGCCAATACTGGATGTTCACAGTAATAAAACAGCCTACTTGATGCTTTCCTGTATTCCTCTAGACTTAAGGCTCTTTCTGTCCCATTTAGAAGTACACCTAACGTTTCCCTCAGAAGCCACTTACAGATTTGCCAGACTTCAGCCCATTAGGCTGAAATTCTCTGTGCCAGGACTCTGCCTCAGGTTGAATTTATTTCAAAAGTTTCAGTTGAAATGGGTTGGTGGTTTGTTTGAATGAGCTTATTGAATAAATAACTTAGTCAGGAGGCAGAGTAGTGATCAAACTCTCTACCACCTGCACACAGAGGCTAATGAATGGTAAGCAGGAACTGGAGGAAGGGCTTTGACAGCAGATCAATAGTACTCCAGCTTCCCCAGGATGACACAGTGCTCCACTGGTCCTCCCAAGCGAAGAAAATCAAAGTTACCATCAGGTTAATACATCACACATCTATTCATCTGTAGATGTATTTATTTCTAACAAATGCATTTGAAATCCCACCTGGAAAAAAAGTCAACTCTAATGATCATTCTAGAGCAAGATATGTTCATAGGCTTTATAAAAAGCAAAATGTATACAGGGTTTCTGGATTAAGAAAGCAGTAGCTCATGAAAAATGTGTAGGTATATGAGCTGTGGAAGAAGAAGGATTGGAGCAAGAGACCAAAGTTTGTTAGCTTCAATCTTGCCAGATGGAGAATTAGACAGAACCTGACAAGATAATTAAAATTGTGTAGATATTAACATAGATTTCCAACACTTTTTGTATTATCTTGTTCACATTCTAGTTTTATACCTTTACCGTGTTGGTTTATGTAAGCACATTTTACAGGCTTTTTTTTTTTAATTTGGCATTTAAAAGATGTGAAATCTAAACTTTACAGAATGTAAAAGATTCTAAAAGATTACATTAAACTGATCCAAGATGTAGCTGTTTGATCATTCAGTTTAGTAAACTAGTAAAAGGTCTGTTTGCTCAATGTAAGAGTAGGAAATGGATCATGCAGCGAATCCCAGTCCATGCTATAGAATGTCAAATGAAAACACAAAGTGAAAGAAATCTGCAAGGTCTTTGGTGGACACATACACCAAAATAACTTTTCTATGGTAGATACGCTATAAGAGAAAACTGTACCTTATTATTAAATTGTTATAATGCAATTACAGATGAATATTAGGTGTGTTAAATAGAACCATTATTTTCTTATTGCAAGTCATAGTAACGTTCTTAATGAATTTGCTCTGTGTCTGGCTATACTAGTCAAACATGACAAATAACATAAACGATGAGTGGAAAGAAATGATCACCACTTATAAAACTATAACTATTGTAGTACAGCAATTTTTGTTTCTTACTCAGAAGTGTCTAACATTTAACATAAGAAGTATTAACTAGAAGACTTTTGTTTTGACAGTGCCAAATACATAAGGAGTATCACTCTAGTCATGGTCTATTTAAAGGAAAATAACAATGTGATTATTGTGGTATGGCCAAAATTTACAAAGTGAAATCATGACATTTCTCCAGACTTCTCTATAAAACAATTTGGGATCTTGTATTTACCCAGTATAACCTTTCAGCCCATTAGTTCAGCTGCAAAAGCCACATGAGAGCTAATTGAATTCCAGCGCAGTCTCTAACAGGTGCATTCTATAACATGTCAGATCCCACAGTTAAATGATTAAAGGACAGCTCTCTACTGGTTTTCCAAGTAATAAACACTTATTTTTGATACAGAAAGCATAGAGGGGCTATACCAGCTGAAATAACCTACAAAACAGCTCTGCTTGTATCTCTCAGTGGAAAGCACACAAACCAACCCGTTCATCTCTCCCTACTGGTAGAAATTCAGTGAAAAGAAGACCAAAAGTCTCACTTCTAAGTTGTTACAACTGAAACATGAAATAAGAGTCTGCTCTTCAGATTAATCTATTAGCAAGACAAAAGCAGTTTGCACACAGTCTTACTTTTGAAACATTATCTCTCACCACCTTATGGTTAAACTACTGTGATCTGTTGTGCACAAAGCTATGATCAAAATATATTTGACCCTCTTATTTCCATGTCTGTTGAGTACACTTTCTTAAAGTAGAACAGGTGTAAGTAGAAGCTCTTTCACAATTATCTCATCAGGTCTCACAATCACAGAAGGCTTGTTCAATGCTACACAAAAAAAAAAATTAAACAATCAAAACCCATTAATACACTCAGTGAGAAGTTACAATGATTCTTCCTGGATTAAGAAAACTTTGGGAGAAAAAAAAAGTAAACAACTATTTTTTTACATGTTTTCTTGTTTGCCTGAAACCTTGCTCATTTTACGACCATCTCCAACCTGGCCTTCCTTTACTAGAAATGCTGACTCAGCATGATCAGGTCAGGAAGATAACTCTAATTTTCCCCATAAACACATTTTGCTTGCCTGAATTTTTCGTTATTTACTTTCTACTATTTCATTTTGTTGCTACCCTGAGGATGAATACTATATTGGTACCCTTATTTGCTGCATTTTTTTTCTAATGATGTCCATAAACACATTCATGCTTACATGAACTCTTTCTCTTATGTGAAGTAACTGTATGTCTATATTGCCTTAGTGCAAAAAATAATTCTAGTAAAAGGAGAATTACATTAGAGCTTTCTCTGATTTGGGGCTTTAGTTAATTCTGACAGTTTAAGCAAATTCTAATTTAATTACACCAGTTTGAGCTACCACTTTTTCCCACTGCGCAACCCATTAGCACTGAACGTATCTAAAAGCACACAGATACAACTGTGCCTCAGCTGCTCCTAGCTCCTTAATCTTAGCTGTTAGTGAAGGTGAAGTTATTCTAAGACATCAGACTGGACTGGAGCAACAGAGGTGCACCTGTGTCCACCCAGGAGCTGCCCTGTGCCACCGCAGTGGTGAGACCTCTGGTAGAAAGGCAAGGTAGACAGATGGATGAGAGAGGTAAGTCCTTGAAAGGAAGGGTAGCGTTTACCAGATGTGGCTGGTAAATTTTGTGAACCTGGGAGAAGTGATTGTTCTGTCTCGGGTTCAGGATCAACTGGAAAAAAATTCTTCACAATAATAGTCAAGAAGTATTGAAAGAGAAGGTCTCTTAAAGAAAAGCACATCTGCAAAGCATACAGAGGTAAAACAAAGTTAAAAACCAGATCATTACTAAGTACTCAGGGATAATCTCGCTGTTTTCAGGGTAGACAGGGCACCCAGATTTAACTGAGATCTCATAGTGTTGCTAAAATCCCAGGTAGTTTCTTCTAACACACCTGCTGATCACATTCTGGCCATCTTCAGATCTGTAACATGGCCAGCACAGGCACAGTCAGTTCACAGTTGCGTTTTCACTTTCACATTTCTAACTAGATACATGCTTTTATGCCCAGGTTTTACTGATGTTTCTTCACTGAATTTAGTAGGTGCCACCTATAGACTTTATAAAAGCACCTATAGCTTGAGAGGAACGAAAAATTTCCTGTATGTGAGCAGTTGACCCAGACTCTGCTATGTAAATGCCATGGATAGATGACATATTGTCTCCAAATATCCAACAGGTTATGTGGCTGTACATATCCACAACTGGAACTCACTAGCTGTGCTAAGGGGATCCTGGCAGGAGGATTCTCCTGGGTCCCTCACACAACAGTGATCCGAGGTTCAAATTCGCCTCCTACAACATTCAAGACAGCCACTTGGACTGGGGAAATGAAGGTCTAATTACTCTTTACAGTCCAATTGATTTCTGCTGAGTTGTTCTATAAAGCTATTTCAAAGTCGTGATTGTCCTTCAGTGAGAACAATGTTTCTTCACTCTTCACCCACTCTGATGGTTCCTATCCATGTTTCTCTCATGTGCCTACCTTTTCTCTTCATCTCATGTCTGAATAAAGAATATGTACCTAACCAAGCCAGTATGTACAAGGAGTTATAAACCACAAATAATACTATACTAAGACAAAAGTATATTCAACTCATTCCTGGGCTGACAAGATTCTGCAAAACTGTTTATTAATGAGGGTCAACTCTCTGTATTAATTTTTACAGCCTCTGATCTTGCAGCATGTCGTGAAGACTCCCGGTGTGCCAGGCTTTTGGTGTGAATCATAGCCTCGGTCTCCACAGTCTTTCTGATTTGCAATAAAAATCACATTTTAGAGGAAAAAAAACCCTCCCCTCTGCATTGACACTGGAGTATACAATGAGTTCCTTTGAAGAAAAAAAAAAATTCCTCATTCAATTTTTGGGGTTTTGATATTGTGGTTAGGATATCAAATAAAGAAGGCTATGTTAGGTGCTGCCAGAAATTTAAGAACCCTCTTTTTTTTTCTTCCTTTTTTTTTTTTTTTTAATGCTGGAAAAATCAGCTTTTCCATGAAAGAATGAGAAAGCCTATTTTTCTTTTCAAGCAGGGCAGCCTTTTTCATTTTTCCTTCTCCCCCCATCCCCTTTGAGGTTCTTCCAGCCAGTTTGCTGTTATCCTTCACACAAAACAGCATCAAAAGTAGCATTCAAAGAAAGGAAGCAGCAAAAGATAAATTGCTGAAAATAAAGCCTGCTACTGGAAAATGTGCTTTCAAAGTCTCTGCAAGACTGTAAAGTCTATTTTTCCCCAGTGATGATAGATTGTGAGAAAAATGTTATGGACAAACCTGCCTAGAGATTAACCTTTTTCAAAGCTATTGCATACAAAGGTATTATTACATAAATGTCATCCATGCTTGAAAAGGTAATCCTTTTAGAATTGCTATGTAGCTGAGAGTGGTATTTAGTTAATTAAGATTTAATTGCAATTTATGTCTATACACATGAACACAAAAATATTACTTCAAATAATCTTCTCATTAGCAAATAATCCTAATTTTATTTATTTCACTAAAAAAAAAGAATAAATAATATTTGTTTCCTAGAAATACCAATACCACATGTACTACTTCTTTTTTTTTTGTCTTTTGTATGGACAGTATCCTTGAATTTCATTCTGATGTTAATTTATTTCTTTATGAATACTGAAATTGCACTGCCACCCTAGCACTCTTTGTATACACCCTGTCACTGCTAATAAGGTACATCTGGGAGTACCGTTGTATTCTAGCAGAATTACACTGTCATTTAAGATGGATGGTAACACAGTTTGTGTCACAAGCACAGTCTGTGGATATGAAGGAACACTGATCTCAGCCTGGTATTTTTAGCAGAGGAAACTGAATTAATAAAAGGTTTTCAAGCAGCCACAGTTCATATTTTTTCTTTGAGTGAGAATGTGCTATTTTTAATTTAAAAAAAAAAAAAAACAAAAAAGGACAAAAAGACTGAAAAGAAACTTCCTTCTCATGTCAGTTAACATGTCTGTATTTTTTATTTTATGTTAGGTGGTTGAATTGAAGAAAAAACAATAGCTTCTTTCAGAGGTTTTGTCCCAATGCTTCGTCTTGCATGATGCTAACTGTGCTGTATCTGGGGCGCTGCATTTGCAGGGCTGGGCTCTCCCTGGCCTTGCTGCTTCTGTGTTTACAGCTCTCCTGTGACCTGTTGGAGGCCTGAGCCGGGGCATTTCAGCCACTTCCAAAGCCAGTACTGGCGGAATTTAACCAAATTCTGCATCACCGAGATCAGTTACTCCCAGGAGTCGATCCTGCTCAATTTCTACCTTTCACTGACATTTTGACATAAATAGGCAGGCAGCCCTTCGCTATTCTGGAGATATGAGGGCTGACAAAAGTGTGAATTCAAACGGCTGTTGATAAATTGCTCTATGAGGCCTTCACTATTAATTTCTGTCAGTAGACAGTAAAATGGCAATGGCTGCTCAACATTTTTCCAAAAACAACACTTCCTGCGACAGGGCAGACCACGCTATGCTGACAGATTGGAATCAGTCTTGCTCAATTGGCTATTGAGTGCTATCTAAAATCATACAGCTGGTGTTGAACAGGGGTATTGTTCTCACTCCACGTTACAATGCTAAGCCCTGCATAAATAACAAAGAGAGTATCATGCCCACGTATCTGCTCAACAGAGCAGACGGGCTTTTGTAGGCTGCCTCTGGCAGGATTTTTCTTTTATGAAAGAATTTCCATACATTTTCTTCTTCAAGCCCTTCTTATTGGTTTCAGTTCTTGGAGTGGGTGACTTGACCTATAGATTTGATTCTGTACATGAGATTGACTTGGAAGGTGATACATGAAGATAGCTGGAAGTGCTGTGAGGTCAAAAGTGCCAAATTATCTTTATAACTTTCTGCGGCGTTTGGTTTCCCAAAAAGATGTATGAGGTAAGCCTGACGACAGAAAATAGCTTGGTTTGGAAAGCGATCAACAAACAAGAGCCATTTGCATAACTGGTGGATGCAGACGTAGCTGACATCGTTCCCACCACAAATTTTAAACAGAAAACAACTGAATGTTGATAGGATTGTAGTGTATTGCTGGCCAGGTTTTACGTAAGAGAGAAGATGCACCTCGCAAGCCAGCAAGTGGACCTGACCTGCAGTCGTTTTAGGATGTACATTGAAATGTGCGAGATTAATGCTGCATCACCACAAAAAGGACTAATTTGCATAACTATTAAAGTAGTGCTCATCATCAAACTGCTAATTAAATAGACAGGATTACAGAAGTTAAGGATCAAAGTACAAGTGATCAAAAGCTCACTTGGTAAGTCCAAGGAAGAGCATTAGGTAAAATGGCTACATTTTTGTGCAGCATGGCACTTCAGCTTGGGATCATGAAGACATCTACCAGGTTCCCCAAGTAACCTGGCTGTATATTAATTATAGTAAAATACTGTAATTCATCATTAGTGTTTTCAAAACAAGCCTTCAGATTTAATGTGTTAGATACTAGTAACTAGTAACTATCAATGCAACCCTCATTCAGTGTGGTTGCTTAAAGTCTACTAATGAGGTCCGGGAAGCCTCTGAAGCCCTTGGAGCCAGAAACAGCCCCAAAACACAACTGCTGTACTCTGACTTGGGAAATCCACCATGCTGAGGAGTCATATGTTAGAACGACATCTCAGAAGGATTAATCCCTTGATTAACCTGGGACCAGTAGCACTGTGTTACTTCTGTGGGTCTATAGGTTTACCCGCTTGTGTGGCACTGCCTTGAGAAGCTCTCTCTCATGGTGCACTTGATGGTGTAGACATGCTCTTAATAAGCTTCTTCTAAGGCCAGGTTAACATCATGTATAATTTTCAAGCCATAGGCTGTGAATTAGATCATTGTTTTGGACATGTGCCCATCCAGACTATGAAACTGGGTGTTTTATGGAGGATTTGTTCTCTCTAAAATTCCTGCAGTCAGTAGTAGGTTGCTAATTATAAAGGAAGCAAGTGACCTTCTCTCTTAGTGTAAGAATTTAAGATTGCTTTGTGGGAGAGTAAGAGGGAAAACAGAACTTGTGCCACAGATTGTGGAAGTACAGCGTCAGTCAACTAAATAGGCTCATTCTCAGCTCTTTCTGTGAGGCTGTTGGCTTACCCTTGGAGAAGGCCAAACCAGGTGATGCAAGTGAAGAAATACAATGGCTGGAAATGTTTGTCAGATTGAAGCATTAGATTAATAGCTGCAAAGTGGGGCTGACATTCACATGACTTCTCTTTAATATCCATGGTTTTTTTAACTTTCCCGCAAGGGCTCTTCAATACTGATTCCTGTAGCAGTGCCATTTGGCAACTGCTGTTTAAAAATGTTGTGACACCGTGTGAAAACCTTCCAATAACATTCTTCGGAGACATATTTGTCTCTTTTCCACATGCCTCTCCCAATTTGTTTCAGAGTTAGAGGCTTCGTATGGAAATGGGACTTACTCTTTAGGGCTCTATTTTCTTAAACATTTTGTCCCAGAATGAATTCCCTAATTTGAAAATGCAGAGACCACTGTCACACATGCAAGCAAGGTGACTTCACAGGCAAATAGCTATGACAATTACCAGCATGTACAATTACATAATTTGCACCTACAATCATGGTGATTATACAGCTCAGCTGGGAATGTAATTGTTCCCATATAGTGAATATGCAATTATGTACTTGAGCGATACAGGATTCTCCCTTTGGAGTTAATATTTTCCTGCTGCTTACTGTGCATATAAATTAATATAGGTATATTCCTGGTGAGAAAAGAATGTGGTGACTGCTTATATCCTCACAGTTATTTCCTATAAAAATTATGAAGTGGTTGAAAATCACATAATATGGGCCAAACTTATCATATCCTGCATCAATTAAGTTCTGTGATTTCAGGTGAAAACCAATTAGTGGTAACTTAGAAACTCCAACAATAATTGCCTGAACTTCATATATACACTTCTAAAACAAAAAAAATAAAAAATGAAGAAAAATACAGAAAATACACAAATGGGTTTCTTGTGTTTTAAATCACACAGTGCAGTCAACTAAAACCTTGGGAACCTTAGTTAGAAAATGTTGTTCATATGGAATAGAAATGTCTGTCACACCAGCAGTTATTTAAAAAATAAGGTAACAGCAAAGAATTGTGCCTTCTTAAAAGGCACAAAAGAGTTCCCTAGAAGTTTTCAGTGCCTAAAATATCAGGTCTGCCTTTTACAAACTTGCAAAGGTTTTGCTGGGATGGAAGAGAAGGAATCCTATGTCCAGAAAGCATAGCAAGGCTATAATGTTTGATTTTATGTGAAATCTCCCATTTGCTCCTGGAAAACAGGAAACGTTGAATAGGCTCTTACTGCTAAGGTACTATTTGCTATTCCATTACTTGAATGTACTAACAAGTGAGGACGATAAAGACACTTTTGTTACAAATTGACTAGACATAATAGAATATGAATTAGATACAAGAAAACGAAAGGAACTTAGTTTGAAGCCATAAAGAGATTCAGTCTTGCTGTTTATTCCTGCTTCTGAAAGACAAAGGAGTCACATAGCATTGCATTTTTCATGCTGTCTATAGATAAAAGTATTATTTTACTTTTGGATCTAAAAATTAGAGTGGGCATGCTTACAGATCTGTAAATTTCCAGTCCTAATTTGTACCTCTGTGGCACATAAATACATTCAGGTGAGCAGCTGAAATTTGCTACAAACTTCTGTAAAAAAACAAAATTTAAAATGTTCATTCTGACCCTAATCATTGCAAGCTTATTTACTTAGTGCGAAAATGTCAATAGAAGAAACTACAGCTAAGACTACTACATCACTACTTTAAAGGTGTTGCCTGGTGTTGATTGATAGGCATTCACATCGTCTGTCCAGATGCTTGGTCTCAACTTTGAGCTTCTACTTTAAAAATTCTTGGCCTTAATTAACTTTCAGGAAGACAGCTATCTTGCTGGACCTGGAGAATGACATCATATTCTGCTTATCATGCAAGCTTTCTTGTTACACTGGGCCTCTCAGCCCCCTTGGAAAATGCAAGACAATTCCTCACTTTCAGTGAGCCCTACTCTTTCTTCTGCAATAGCTGGCATGAAATGCAATGAGATAAACAGAGTTACTACCTTAAAAAGCAATCTTGTAGCAGAAAGGAAGAATCTTGATGCGGAGAGACAAGAAGACCACGAGTTCTCAGTTCAAGTTTTTAATTGCTGTGCTCTTCCTAATTCCTTCTGGTAAGCAAAGCTACATCACTTTTCCCCTCGACTGCACCCTTACTCATTGTGAAATTTACCTGGGAATGTACTGGATCAGCTCTTACTTTTGATACAACTGAGACCAAAGCGAATTTTCATAATACCTGAACAGCTATTTTTCAACAATTATTTCAGGATTTAGTCTCTCTATATAAAAAAAAAGAGACACAGAAATCATCAGTTGTGACATCCTGTTGCTTGAGTCCCAAGCAAAATATCTGATGCTTTTTGGTGTGAATTGTAATACCAGAGTCTGATGGGAAGAGGTTCATTGCATCATATCATTCATAATTATTTAAGCTCTTCCCCACTCCCAAAAAAAAAAAACAAAAACCAAGCAGTCATTTCAGTCCTTAGAACCAACCTGGACTAGACCCAAATGAGAAAACGGGGGCCCTAGACCTATTCTATGTTGTAAAAAAGCCATCAGTTTTGCCACCATTATTAGAGCTGAAAGTTTAGTTTCTTCAATGAGATGTTGCAGTAAGAAAACCATAATGGGCATATTGGCACATCTCGGCTACTGCTGTAATTAGGCCAATCACAATAAATACTTGTCGAGTGTTTCTCTGTTTAAAAAATGTCATTACATTGGACCTTCTACGGGCTTTTAGGCTTTTCATCATGATTAAAGAAGGCTATACTGGAAACAGACTACTTAAACTAACAGTGGTTCTGCTTTCAAGGATGAGGAGGATGAGGAGGAAGGGAGCCAACTGTGCACCTACAAAAACAGCTGAATGACAAAAGCTCCTTGAACCATTTAATATATTGCAATCCTGAAGCAAATGAGAAGAAAGCTAACTCATTCTGCTTTTTAAGTAAATTTGAATGTGTTATTCTACATTACCTTATATAAATACATATACATATATACACATTCCTTAAATATCAATTTATATACAATAGCAACTGTTCAATTATAATTCAGCGTCTCGTCTTGTTTCGTGTTCACAGGTGAAAATGGCTTAGATAAGCTGTCATAAGAAATACCTATGCTTTAACCAGTTCAGTTCTATAGAAATTTCTCATTGGTTTATGTCATTGTTTATTATATACTTACAAATTCTAACTTTGCAGTTTCTAAAACAAAAGCTGATAATGAAACACAAACCTGACTGAAATTTACAGTAGTCTGGCAGGGACAAAAATTTCCTCTTATGGCTAGTTCTTCAGCAGTAAAATTGAAAGTAACTGCACAACATTGCCCAGTGTGAGATGCAACAGAAAATCGTCAAAAACCCCACAAACCAACCTTGCATCAAGGGATTTTGAACATTGCATTGTTGTGCAGAAGCATCTACGCCTTATTTTCAACTTAATTTTATTATTACGCCCAGACTTTTGCTATTTTGCTATTTTTAAGCTTGTAGGGTTTTGTAAGCATATTCACAGGCACAGAGCAGAGATGAGAGACTGTCATTCATAAGGCCCACACATGGGGAATGACACGCAGTTTATCTCCCACATGCAGTAGACAAGCTTCCTCTTCAACAGACCTTCTTGCTGGGTGCTATGGAGTCACCCACTACAGCAGTGGTAGCTGTGCAAAGCAAAGTAATATTTGGTGAGCCCTTGAACCATTAAAATAATGAGAACTCTTGGTGGTGCATTTAATTTCTTTCCTGTCCTTTTCCTCTCACCAGTTTTCCACTGAATTTTTCTCCTCCTTCCCTCTTTCCTTCTGTCATCTGTTCCTCTGCACATCAATAGCTGTTTCTGGAAAATCAATACCTATAGGGAGAGATCCCTGTATCCAAGAAAGAATCTGTATCACATTGTATAGTCTCCTCTAAGAATTTGCCTCTGTGTTTTTCAATACTGGCTGCTTCTTTCGGTGCTTCTCTTGCTTCTTCTTGATTAGCTTTTCCAATATTCCTAAATCCTTCCTGCCAACCACCTACTCATACTTCCTAGTATGCTTTATTTTCTGCAGCATTTCCAGGTCAAGGTTTAAGTGACAACGGATTAGCAGGTTTAAATCTCACAATGTCAGTGAGAACCACAGGACACAGGGTGAATGAGCCCCACGTGAAGCACTAACTTTCTTGAAAAGAGAAAAGAAAGATTAAACACAATTTTTATTTAAATATTGCCAGCATGAGAATGGGTTCACTTACTAATTATAGAATTCCTCCAGAGTGCTCTACAAATCTCCATGATTGTATTTATAGAACCTTAGAAGTGTGAGGGAAAGATGCAGATTGTAATTAAGATTCTTCCTTGTACTATGAAAGCCATTAACACGTTGTGCATAGGTGTATTTATTATGTGTTGCAAGCAGACTGAAGACTCTTGACAAGATGAGATCCCTGTCGTAATCAGTATAAACATGCATTTGGCATACCAAGTGGTGACAAAAACATTGCATACTTGGATCTTCCTGTAATTTTAGGCTCAGTGAGAACAAAGGAGGTAAGGAAGTGGCAGGCAGCTTATTTACTTTGTTCTAATTCCTTTGTTTATAACGGTTTTATTTCTGAGGCAGGTCTAAAATTATTGGTACCTGGAAAATTAATAAAAGCAAAATAAAGTCCCCTACCCTGAATAAATTATGGACTAAGCTCCTAAAGTTCTTTGGAAATACATGTAGCTTTTAGGTTAACGGTCTTGGGGATACTTTTTCTTACCAGGATGCACAATACATCATGAATTTTGTGTGCCTTGCAAGAGGAGGCTTCAAATGTGTTCATCTACTCCCAGATATGTTTGTGTTTTATCCTAGTTCACTGACTAGCTCCATTCCAGATTTTTGCAGTAATCTCTCCCTCTTGCCGTACTGTACAAATTCTTGCAGTTAAACGCCTATCTTCACATGTTTTGATTAATATGGGAGGTGGATCTTCTCTAACACTAGAGTGATTTGTATTATACCCACGTCTTTTTTCTGGTTTGCAGTATAACAAACCAAACAAATGGAAAGTCAAACAAAAACTCCTTCAGTTCTCCCACAGACCTTTTCCAAATGTATCTCAGGGGAAGGGCTTGACTTTTCCAGTCCCTCACACGCTTCCTGTACTGTCTGCTTATAATCTAACTTTCTTCATTAACTTGAAAATAAGATTAGCTGCTGCTTCTTCAGCTCTTCATCCTTTCAGCAGTGAATACAGTGAATTCACTTCCTTAGTGAAAATGTACAGAATTCTACAATCTGTACTGTTATTTGAATATTATTCCCCCCTCACTTTATCCTAAGCTTGGACAACGGAACTCCTATTGTCTTATCTCTGCAATGCCTCTGCAGTTATTTCCAGGACACAGAGGTAGTCTCTACTGAGTCATGAGACAGGACTGTGACAAACGGTATCTCTTGAAGGTCTCCTGTGCATACATCAGTGGAAAGAAACAAAGTGTGTATTCACCTGCTAAGTAGGAGGTATGATTCAGCTTTTCCTTCCAGTGCCCCCATGGTCTAAAGCAAGAACACTGTGTGATAATGAAATCATTTCAGCTCTTCAACCATCAAAATTAGACAGAAATCATTAAAATATGAACCTGAAGAGGTGTTGAAAGCTAGAAAGCAAATTATTTCCTTCCCTGAAAACCAATATTTAGTGTGCCTTTTCTAACTTCAGCCTTTAAGTCAATATACAGATTTTTGAAAGCTTTGGTAGAGCAGTAGTATGGGTAATTGTCTGGAAGAATACTGTGTTTGGAGATTTCTTGCCCTTAATTACATTTCCTAGTGCAGTGTTTCTTCATAATACTTCCCTGGGGCATCTCATTAAGATTGTCCATGCAAAGCTTTAACATAGTCTTTTTTAAGTGACTGTTATTTGCATATCCATATCCTTCCTCTTTCTCATTTTACTTCATTTCAACTGGTGAGCATCTTACCTGATGTATAAAGCTTCAGTTAATCTGAGAAAAACAAACTAAAATAAGAGTTTAGAGCACCCCAGAAAAGACACAGCAACTAGGATCTTTTATTTCACATTTTCAAATGTGTCAGATTTCCCCAGAAAATTCTGAGTGCTGCAAAAGAACCTGTAGCCTGACATTATTTTTCTCATAGTCAGAAAGTTCACTGTGATTTTTCAAACAGGGACACGATCTTCAATGTTCAGTGACTGAATCCTCTTTAATCTGATCAGTGAACTCACTTTTGTAGACAGGTGTCAATGGAGACAACACCTGAGGTTCTCCGTTTTTCCTTTTTATGTCTATGTAATTGTAAAAAAAGGAGTGGGGGTCAGAACACTAAAGAACTTAAAAGTCACTGCCCCTGCAAGCTGTCTGTGCTGGAGCCTCTTCACCTCCTGCCCCAGCTCCCTTTGTTTGAATTTCTGCCCTCAGAGTCAGTCTGAATGTGGATGTGAGTCTTCACTTAGCTCATTGCAGAATGGAGGCCCAAATACCTGAGAGAGAAAAGGAAAAATCTTGGCAGATTGCTAACATATCAAGTGTTAATGAATACAGTTCTCTAATTAGAAATGTCTGCAAGAACTGAGTAATAGGATCCTTTGAAAATGTGACAGTTTTTAATTTCTTTTGTTAGTAGAGTTTATACTTTTCTGAATTAGAGCTTTTATCAAACTGGCATCAGACTTCAGGAATGACAATAATACTTGAAATACAAATAGAGTTTCTTTTGAAATCACTAGCTAAGCTAATATTTTATTGAAATTCTGGGTTTCTGGACTTTATTAGGTTAATAGATATAATTTAAGAAGCTTTTTTTCCCTCCTTGTTTTCTTTTGCTCTTTAAAAAAAATCCTAATGAGTGTAAGATTGGCTGGAATTTGCTAGCTAATTTTTAGAAACATCTTGACTTTTTTTCTATTTAATTTCAAATGTAATACCTCCCCAGATGGCAGACTTTGTAATTCATGGCACCAGTTCAAAAAGGTATATTAACTGCCTCTAAACTGCTCAGCATCAAGCATTTATTGGACCTAATCATGAATTGGCTTAATTAAAATAAGTCCCTTCCTCTGCATGAAGTTTCAGGAGATGCAGATGGTCTCAGTACTCTGTGCCCACCTCCGTTTTATACCAAGCCCCCACAAAAGTAGAAGAAAATACTCAAGACCCAGATCAGCACATAAACACTGTATGTCCCTTGAAGTCCTCTAAAGGAGCCTGAAAGGGATGGTTTCTTTCATTCTTGGCCAAACAGTGATAGACAAACAGGTAAAAAGGCAAGGAGAAAAATACCATTTACTCACTGTAGCAGCAGGAAATCAAGCAAAGAAAATAAACAGGGTTTGAATCCTGGGCCTTTAACCTGCTAGTCAGACAGTTTTCTACAGTTTCATTCTGTGCACATTTGTGTGCTGGTAAATGATGAAGGGGATGTAGAGGAACTGAAGGCTTGTGGGATCCCTGGGACTCCCACAGCTACGAGCGCAGCTGTACAAACATACGCAAGCTTTGTTAAGGTAGGGTGGGCAATAGGCTGAAACTGCTGAGCCGATCTGACCTATAAATCCCTTGCAAAAGCTTTGCCTGAGAGAAAGCCAGAAGTTATGTGTAAATGTTTTACCCAGCCAACTGTTTTTGGTCCTCTTCCTTATATACATAAAACCTCTAACATCCTCCTGACTAGATAATTTTGTAAGTAGGTGCTTTGAGTGGCCTGCTGAATTGCTGATTACCTGGGGTAGGGGGAGGGAAGGGGAGGGCTCAGTGGGTGGATAGAGGAACTAATAACTCAGGAACTCATTCAAATGAATGCAGAGTTTTACAGGGTACTTGATATATCACATAAGCTGGCATAGAGCTAATGTATCCAGGAAGTCTATAAAAAAGAGAATATGACATTCAGCAGCTTGTTTTGAGGGGAAGGATGATATGAATTGGTCAGATTAGTAACAAGGAGATTAGATTAATTATTTCAAATTGGACTGATACAGTCTGTGTCTTCCCTTCCTCCTCTCAGCCCCCTTCAGTAGATCTCCCGCTGCTCATTTGCAGATATGATCTCATGCAAGGACATAGCATTGCAACCCTGCACTGCCCTGAGTGCACGTGGACAAGCCATACCAGAGCTAGTCCCCAGTAACACCTACTATGCAAATCACGAAACCATCAGCACCCTTCATGAAGAAAAGAAAAATAGAGGATCTTTCCCAGACCTTTTTTTCCCTTTCCAAACATTTCTGAACTCTGTGTGACCTCCTTTACGACTGAATCTAAGCACCTCTAAAGACATGGCAAATTTAGGCAGTATAAAGCAGGGTAACCACGTTGCAAAATGAAGGAAGCTAAAGCAAGTAATGAGAAGTGAAACAAACAAAACTGAAGATGAAAATTAGGCAGCCTAAACCAGAGAAAGTTGAAATAAATCATATGAAGTATTAAATGTAGTAAGAACTGTGCAACCTGCCCCTCATTTTCTACCTCTTTGCCATCCTTCCCACCACCTAAAAAGCAGTTAAACTACAGGGGGATAATATCACACTTGGGATTTATGAAACAAAATCAATGAGAGCAACGGGAGTAATGTCACTCCTGTAAATGATCAAAATCCACCAATTACAGGAAGGTGTTAATCCTCATCAGACCCGTTTGCTGCTGTGGCAGCATTTGAAGTAAAGCTGCTCTGGAAGTGTTTGGGGATCAGCTATTCTGACAGTGTTTCGAGGAGTGAAGGTATTTCCACCCAGCCTCCTCCAAAAGAAGTTTGAGGGGGAGGAAAGAAAGAAAGAAAGAAAGACCTGCAAGTTGGGAGGGGTTCAAGCATCATACATTGGTTCGTTGGTTGGGTCACAATAAAAAAATCTAACAAATGTTGAGTGATGGGCCTAAAACTGCCTGCATGAGTTCTGCTGCTAGAGCTTTCCTCCCATGACTTTCAACATCTCTAGACCTCCTCAGTGATCTGACAACTCAGTAATTGTTATTATCTGACTTTTATGCTGCATATTTTTATGCTTTATGTCAGAGGAAAATATTATATTTATTAAAATATTTAAAAATATTTAACAGAGTTAAAATATTGTTGAATCTGTACTTGCTTTAGCTTGTAACTGAAGTGCATTGTTAGATAAATAGAGGTCCACATCTTCTAAGCTGATGTTGCCAGGAAGCATCACAAGTGCAGGAAGCTTGCAGGATCAAGTCCTAGAAGACAAAAAATTAGTAGCAAGTCAACAATGCAAGTGTTTGAGGGTTGTTTTCTTTTGTCCTTTCTCTCTTTTATCTCTTGAAATATAAATTGTGCTGTTAAATATAGGTAAGATGACTGGGCTTAAAGTGATATTTCTCCTTGGGGTGAACCTAGTTAAGCTAATTATGCAGTGATTCATATATATAGTTCATGCATTGAATGGGCACTTTGGTCATTTAGAGATTGTTTTTCTCTCTCTGCATCTTCAAGCAACAGACCCAAAGCAAAAGGTTCTCAAAAGCCAGTTTGATTCCCTTGAGGAAGACCATTTTCTGCTATGGCTCTGAGAAAAGGCAAAGGCAAGAGGGGACATAGGAGAAAAGGGGAGCTGACCTGAGCTCTTGATTAAGTAAATTAGGCAGTGAAGCTATGGTTGTTTTTTTACCACATCCTATTTCTCACTAAAGGCTAGGGGCTGTGCCTTGAGTTAGTCCTGCAGAGACCAGTGTCCCCTAGAATCACCTGCAGTTACACGAGGTGAAAGGCAGCATTGTCTCTGCAGGAGCTACTGAAAGGTGCCTTTCTGAGTTTCTGCAAAGAAAAGGGACTCTTGGGTTTTGCAGGTACAATGTACAAATTAACAATAGGCTGCTCAGAGAGGCTGCGGAGTTCCATGCTTGGAAATATTCAAAACATACCTGGACGCAGCCCCGAGCAAGTTGCTGTAGCTGACATTGCTCTGTGCAGGGGGCTGGATGAGGCCGTCTCCAGAGGTGCCAGCCAGCCTCAGCCCCGCTGTGTGCCTGTCACTCTGTGAAGAGGAAAATACGTTTGCTTGGGCTTGACGTGCTGCACCATCAGTACCAAGCTTCAAAAGAAAAAAAAGAATACAAAAATAGGGCCCTTCTTTCCCATTAAATGGCAAGGTTTCTTTACCACACCACCAGTCAGCTGTCTGTCACGCAGACGGCCCTGCCCAGCACTGCTGTTTGCCTGGGGCCAGCAGGAGCTCCCCATGTGGTGGCCATGAGCTGTGGGGTCACGCCAAACTGAGGAAGCCTGAGACACCACCAGCTATGGCACAACCTTTTCTTTGCTTCTTTGCTTTCCTGTAGAATGGTCATTATATGATCAGAACATGGAGCAAAATGTAATGACAGCAGTACTTAAATATTTATAGTTTTTTTCACTATTTTTAAATTTCATTACTACAGAAAGTGTCCTTTCCAAGAGAACGAACAATGGAAATTTCTGTAGCATGGAGAGCAAATCATGAGGTGCCAACTACCCTCAGACCTTGATCATATAAGGAATTTTTTTAGTTGAAATACCTTCCTGACTCTGGGCTCTGACCTGTGAGCACTTCAGCAGATGGCATCTGGGCAATTACAGCTGAAACTTTCCAAAAGAACCAGTAAATATTGTACTGCTAATTCCTTTCAAAATGTGCCAGGGCACAGAAGGCAAAAAAATAATCACACATTGAAAATTTACAGCATAATCTTTTTTATGCTATGTGTGATGTTTCACCTTCTGCTGTATTAACAAAATGAAAACACATGAGGTGGTGTAACCTCACCATAACATTAGAATATAGGCCTGGTAGAAAATTGTCAGCTGAAATTTCAGTTTCAGGCCTATAATGATGCTTATACTACCATGACTTCCATTCATCTTTGAAAACTGTTACCAAATGGTGCCTGACAAAGACATGTTACTTACTGATTGAAATCAGTACTTATTGCTAATCTGAAAAAACAAAGGTCAAATGAAAGTGGATTATATTCTTTCCCCATTTACCTTCCTCTGTTTCACTAAAGGTTCAAAAAGTCTGTTTGTAAAACAAAATAATTTACAGCTGGTAGATCTGAACTTGCACTTCCTACTCAGGCCAATGAGCTTTCAGAACATAATTATTTTTTTGTCAGAGAAAACAAGGAGTGAAATTTTGGTCCATCAAAAGCTAATGCAAAATCATATTGACTTCTCTGTAGCTAGGATTTCAACCAATATGTAGCTGTAGCTCTATTTTAAAATATGATCAACAGAGATGCAATGGTCTTACTTGTAGCCACTGAATATGCTCACAATATGGGAAACACATTAGTTACATATTTCAAAGTCTTGGTATAGAATACATAGCTTGCAATTCTCAGTGCATAGTTCTTGCCTAGTGGAAACTGTTAAACTGTTCTAGGTCAAGGAATCAAACCTTTTCTCCAGAAAAAATACACTTGTTCATTCCCAATATGGAGTCTGAGAGCTTACATGAAAATTTTTTATTGCGTAGCCATCGTACATTTTACCTTGTACATTGATCAGTTCTTGTAATTTCGGAGCTTCCTTGTGGAGGAAAAAGTACCCATATGAGTATTCATAGCAAACCAAACTGAAATAGTTTGTAGATACTATCAAAGGAAAGGTTTGCTGCTTTATCTCAAATGAAAACATGGAAATACGGTTTTCTGGCAGTATTAATCCAGCTTTTTTTTTTTTCAGCCTGGAGCAATTTATGGCACAACAAATCTACTGATAAGGAATTCAAAATAGAAAATTTTCTTTGCAAATCTTGAATGTATTTCTTAGAAATTAATGACAAAAAATCATCCCTGCTTTGTAGCATGTCCCTGAGTGAGGATTTTCTCCTGTTTCTTAATGCTCTTCCTCTGCTACTCTGCTACAATCAGATCTATCAGCTGGTATGCTTAATTCTTCTTAAGCAATTGAGTGAAGACAGGAAGCTACTTTGTTTATAGAAATGATGAGTTAGACCTCTAGAAGTGCTATAAAACAACAGATAGTGAGGTGATCATGTTTAAAATATTTTAACATTTTTCAAGGGTCAAGTTTCATATAAGAAGTTGTGTTTTCCTTGAGGAACTTTAGCTGGACCTAATCACTCAAATTGTTTGAAGTTCTCCCTGAAATCCATGTGCTTGTCTACACTGTTAATCTCCTGTCTACTTTGATGTTTCACCATGACTAAGCTAGATGAGATTCCCAAGCATTTTTTAGATGAGTCTGAACGCTAAAAAAAAGATGAGGATGTAAAATTATGCTTTTAACTGGTAACTTCCTCAGAAAATGTGCTGACAGTATAAGTGAACACAATACACAGTATTATTGTACTTACACAAGTCTTACCTCAAACTGCCTTTTTCCGAGTCAGAGGCATGAGTAGCCTGTGTAACTCTCCTGCATGTCCTCATGTTGTTTGTCTGTAGTATTTTATAAATATTTTTCTGAGACATTAAACAATAAATTAGAATGTTTTGGTTTAAATATACAAGCTTAAAGACTGGGTAATGCATGTCATAATGCCTGTCAAATTCTGCCTCTGAGAAATGGAAGAGATGTTAATATGCTCATTTAGGCCTTCTGCTGAGATTAACCAGGACCCATTTTGGGAATATAGTGCTGTCTACTGAGGTAAAAGATGGAGAAAAGTCTATTGCAGATGTCTCTTTACCAATTTATCACACCCATACCTCTATGAGAAAAAAAGCAGAGAAAAACAGCAGGTGAAATGTTAGAGGCTTCATGCCCCCTCAGTGAGGCATGTGAAGGAAGATTACAAAGAAGTCAAAGAAGATCCGTTGATTTAATAATGTGAACAGATGAGAGAGAGGTCAGATCTCTCAGGTTTGTAGAAAGGACCTGTCTTTTCATAGATCTGACTGGTCAGAAAGATGGCATTTGTGCATGCTTAGCATGAAACCCTATTACCAATCTTGCTACTTGCTTGATACTCATTTTGCCACCTGCAGCTCTGAAGAAAGCCCCTTCAACAAAGCTGGTTTTCTGGACAGTGAAAAATGATGACAAAGAATATGGAGCCCTTCCTAAAGGTTTGACTTACAATTAAAATGTGTTAAAAGGTGGTATATTGACTTAGCAGAACACAAAAATGGCAGTGAAATTTACCATTCATCCACCAACAGCACAAGACAGCCAAAATATCTCGCTTGAGAACACTAAATATGCTAAGTTTATATTTTGGAATATAACAAATACTTTCCAAAGAACAACACAGATGTTATCAATCATAACATATCATTTTAGCACTGAATAATTCCAGTCATCAATTGGGATCTCACTGCTCCACATGCATCCACTGACAAAGGAGATCCCCTGTCCCAGGCTCCAGCTAACTTTTATCCATATTTTTAAAGAAATGTTAGGAAGAAAAAGAATGGAAATACATTTATGAAAACATTTCATTATTAACTCCCACTTTGTCTCCAATGACAGAAGATCTGGGCTGATACTTGCATCAAAGGGGTGGCATTAGTTTGAGTATCCTTGGTTATGACACCATTCTCAGTCCAAAGTAAAATAAGGATACTCCAGTTGGTTACTGTGTTTCTGATTGACTGTTAGCAGTAAAATTAGTAAGCGCAGAATTATTTCTGAAAGCTCACAGTATTTCCAATTGCTGCTCCAAGATATTTTTAATTGGCTTTTCCATTGTGTTTGGAAGTGTTAAGCTATCTGATACGATTTACTGGCAGCTTTTAAAAGTACTCCACATACATAGGCGAAGTTACAACATAAAATAATATTTCTTATGCATTTACTATATCATTTAAATAGTACAATCTTTGTCAGCCAGACTATTTATGAAGTACTTTCCTCAAAATCATTGAGGGATAATAGTTTATATTCTTACGTCATGAGTTAAGGACATAAAAACTGACTGAAACAGCAACTGGACCCTTCTGTTCTTTAGACTGCAGACATGGTGATCTCATGATTTTCTTCATGGAGCAGAAGGTTTTAAATATCTGGATAAAAGATAAAATATTCAAAAAATTGAACTAAGCATAGGGGAAGAAATCAGGAAGATAAGGTATAAATTTAACATCTGGACTCCTCATTTGGAATAATGCTTTCTGATGCAGCAGTGGATAGAGTAATCTTTCCTGGAACTGCTGGTAGCATGAGTGCCAAGAGGCAATTCTTCCATGTTTAAGTTTTTAGTACAGTCATTCATTTTTAAAAAAAACACACACTGATCAATTGCCTAAAATTAAGTGCGAAGACTCAAATCTAGAGCATCTAAGGAGGAGGACTCATTTCACATCAAATAGGAGGCTTGCAAAACAGCTGCTATGGTAGTGGGGTCCTCCTGGAGCTCAGCATCAGTGCAGTTATGCAACACAGACTGGGCCAGCCCTAGTCTTGCTCTGGGATGCTCTGGCTGGAGTGGCGTACTTTCTCCACTACAGTATACCTGAGAGTAAGGATGGCTGTTGCAGGTATTTGCATGAGTTCCTAGATTTAACATTTCATTGCCCAAATTCTCATCTGGTTTGGGGGTGGAGGTATGGGGTTTTTTGGAGGGTTGAGGGGGGAGGGTCCCTCTTCATGGAACAAGATGGATTTTAGGGTGTTTAGGCAGAGCTGTTTGAGCATAGCCAAAAATCTGGCCAGCCTTGCCCAAGTAAGTGTAGGTATCTCTGAGCCAAACCACCACTGAGCAGACACAAGGAGCAGTGCAAGTCTTTATTTCCAATGCTCATTCCAAAAAAGATGGGATAATTGCATGTTCTTTATAAATTGCAGCAAACTTTTTTTTTCAAATGGAATGTTTTGATTTATTCAGCAATATTCAGAATGGTTGTGGCACTCTTCCTGTAGTGCCCAGCTACCTCTGTCACTTAAGACTCACTCATTTTGCACGTGCTCCCTCTCACAGATTTGTTTAAATACCTCCCAAATCCTCTCTGGTAAGATATAAGACTAGATGCACTGCAGGTTTTTAAAGGGTCAGGACTGTATTTATGGCCCAAGGACCATAGGAAACAAATGTTATGAGAAATTCCATTCGCTGACGTTTATTTACATGTAGCCCAAAGATTTTACAAGGGAAAGCACAAGGTTTCATGTGTTTTGCTCCTGCAAAGTGCAAGTTCTTGAACAAGAGAAGAATTGCATGTTCTTGCATTTTCAGTAAAACATGTAGCAGACATTTAGTCCAGGACAAACTTTGATTTTACTTTTGCGTATTTCTTCACCTCTGTCAGCCTAATATCCCCCTTGCATCCCCAGAACTCTCTAAGAAATGTAAGAAATTTGTTACAAAATATCAAAAAGTTCAATACATGCACTGTGCCACTGGACAGCGAGAGAAATTTAAGTCATCATCACTATTCCAGCTTTGTAAAATAGCAGGGCAAAACTTCTAGATCGTGGGATGAAATAGCCATGCACTGTAAGAGGAAGAACGAGACATTTAACTAATTATTTTTCCTTTGTTGGGGTTAGTCATGCCATACACCCACTCCTGGACATGATAGTCACCCACACTGTACCTACGTGCTGAGCTCTGCTGCTGCCCTGGAGCTCTGTTGGATCCACTGGAGTGTGAATGGCAGAACTAGTACCAAAGATCCTGCTGACCCAGGAGTGGGTTTCCGCTGGTGACCATAAGGAGTTGAAGAGGGAAGAGAAAAACTCTGCCAGATCACAACTGTTTTCAGCCCACTTTGTCTTTCTGGAATCTCCCCATGCATCCAAATGACCTAAACCTTACTAAGATGTCTGAACTCCTTGCTGCTTGCGGATACAGCAGTAAAATACACTGCGAATTCCAATGTCAATGTTGAGAAAATATCTCCCTTAGTAATGCTGCTGGGGTAAAATCAAGTGAAGACAACTGTAGAAAACATAGTTTAAAGGTACCTTTGAAGGTCATGTACTCCATTCTCCTATCTTACATCAACTGTCTGGAATCCACTGCTCATCCTGACAGCAGTCTGCAGCCATAGATCTACTGAAACAGCTGATGAGCATGGTTTCTGAATCATATCGGGTAAAACAATAAATCTAAGTCTGTACCAAAAATCAGGAATAATTGTAATGTGGGAAAAAAAATGCTTTAAAATCTGGAACCAGTTCTTAGTTTTCCATATCTGAGACTGGAACTTTATCTAAAATATGACACCTGTGGATGTGGGCCATTGTTGGGATTCTTGTGAAAGAATCTGATCCCGTAACACCATAAATAAAAAGTAATCAAGACAGTGGTACCTGAACAGGGATTTACTGTTGGAAGGAATTACTAAACTGGCTACTGGCATTCCCCTATGGCATTTGTCTTTCTAGGCCCGCACTTCAGTCAGCTGTGTGGATATTTGTCTTCAACATTTCCAGGAATTAATCCTCCAGACTTTTATAGATTGTACAGTTTGTTTTTTCTTTACAATGGCAGTGGATCAAATTTGTCTAAATAAACTACGTTTGTCTCCTTAATAACAGCAGTTGATCAAACAGGTATTTGAGGTGACGCTCTGCATTGTAGCCCTGACAGACACCTTTTGTACTCCCTGCACAGTGCTGCTCACAATGCTGAAGGCTTCAACTCAGCCTTGTCCTACTAGCATATCTCCCTTACAGCAATGTTTCTGAGACACTGTGATGTTTTGTGTGGCAAGACCATAATGCAACCTCCTGTCTTATCTCCTGTGATGGTCGTTACGTGGACCAAAACAAAACAGGATTTATTTTAATAGGTTGAAATGGGCTGAAGAGAAAGCAAGTATCTCATCTTCTTGGCTGATGCAATCTGTCCATCGTCTGAGGGTTTTGTAACAAAATGTGGCGGATTCATTTTTCCAAGAATAATTGCAACTTACAATTGCTTAGTGATGTTTTCTTGCAGGAAAACTGAATCTCTCACATTGGTGTTAGATGATCCACACATTAAAAGGCACATAGCTTTTTTTCATTTCTTTCAAGAAACAAAGAGCACTGTGATGTCAACTTTCACTTTGGGTCTTCCTGAATCCTGGTAATCCTCTGCCTATTTATTTCAGTTAGTTAACTGGGAAGAATGGAGTTAAGCATTTATAGGTTATTTTAATAACTGTTTTTGCACAACATAAACTGTAATGGAGAGATGTTTTGTAGCATTTTGCTGGCAATTAAAACAAGAAAAAATAGTTTCCCCTCTGCAATAAAGAGTCTTGGAAGTTATGGAGACCAATGAATGCAGTGCTACAAGATCAGAACAGATTAAAGCATTATAAAAATGTCAGTTTAACTTTTATCAACCTTGGCTCAGTGTATTTCTGCTTTCCACCACTCGCACTTTTACTGCATACAATGTACTTACGTATAAGTCCTTTTATCAAACTTTTAAAAATTACGTTAAATTCAAAGTAATTCATATTTGTTAAAACAAAAGTCAGCACAATGCGTGTTTTTAAATTACACATGCTTCCAACCTACCTTCCACGCTTCATCATGGTGCTGATAAACATTAAGACAAATATTACTGAGAGTTTCATCTTGGTTACACAAACACTTGTTTAGGTTTTACAACGTTTTGTAAAGTGTTTTCCTTCCTAAAATATTGAGCTCTTTCATTCTTCCTGCTTGTGGCCATCTCATTTGACTGCTTTTAAAGAGCTTATATTTCCAAATGAAGCTTCATTTCTTTTGTGTTCATTTGCCATTGTGCTCTTCTGTCTGAAGCTTACACTAAGCAAAGGGGTCTCTGTTTCTGCTATGTACATTTCACATCTGACTCTCAGTCATGTTGAGATTTTCTGGAAGTCTTCCATAGTTACAGTTTTAAAATATTCCAAGTGTAGTAACAAACTGTCTGTAGGCTGTTGAAACACCTCTTAAACTCTTTGAAACTGATACATTTGTGATTCTTTATCTCTGTTCATCTGGAGGGAAGAAACAATAAGAGGGGAACTCCCATTTAGTGGAATGGACTTCCCTCGTGGCCTTGTGGATTCATACACCTGCAGCATGACAGGCTCATGAATGTGGGTGACCAGTGCCTACGTCTGAATTCCTGCAAAGTTTTGTTCGCTGCACTGTCAAAGCTTTAAAAATAGTTAACAGTGCATAAGTAAAACCACTATGGCACTTCACAAGGTAATGCAAAGCACAATAAAATAGAGTTGAGGTGGATAAATAAGGTTGTAAAATGTCTGCCACCACAGAGAAGAGAAACAATACTTCTATTCTGAGGTAACAGCACAGTGCGCTTAACATCTCAACATAGCTATGCTGCCAAGAAGAGCAGCCTTGTTGACAGAGTGGACTGCAGCACCAGATTGTAGACCATCTTAGTGTCCCTCACATGAGGTGACCATGGCATGAGCAAGCAGGGCTCAGTCACAAGAGCCCAGCACTTCCTTAATTCAATCAGCACCAAGACTGAAGCTGATAATATTGAAAGTATGCTTAGTAGTCATAACAATAATACTTATTTATGTGTGTTTTGGTAGTTCACACAAACTTTCTACTTCTTAAAGAAAGACAGACCTAAACCATATTATATGACCATATTCATCAGCCTTTTTTTTCCTCTTTTTTTTGGGATAGATCATTTCCTTCGGATCCAATTGCCAAAAAAAATCTGTAGGCATACAGCAGAACTGTTGCTGTTTTAAACCTCCCATATTTTTTCAACTGCTAAATGTAAGACTTTATGCTTTAGATTTTCATTCAGAAAATATACAAGAACTTTGTGGAAAATGTGTCAGGCATGCAGTAAAGTACGCTATGCCAGAAGTATGGTATGTTTCTTCAGATAGTCTCCCTCGGGGATTTTATTTGCATTGGTTCTGGGCTCTATTAACACTGCTGTGTTAAAATATTTCGTTTTCCACTGTCATTTGACCATTTGTAGAAATGCTTCTAGGTGGCTAACATATTTTTTTATTATCACCTTCACTTGAAGTTCCCATTCAAGTTAACATAATAATAGGATATAGCATCAGGAGATTCATAAACCGTAAGAATACTAACACGCTGCGGGCAAGTTATATGTATGGCAACATAAAACAGAGTGACATGCAGTATTACGAAAGGTGTCATAGAACTAGGGAACATCTATATCACACTATTCACTCATTTTCCAGATATGACAAAAATCATCCTGGGAAATGTATATACGGTATGAAAAAACAACTTCAAGAACCACCAGAAATAAATCCTGGCATCAGTGCAATTGTTTAATTTAACATTCTGAATATGTGATATCATTTTTACCTAACTGTAGAAGAGTGAGCTTTGAAGTAAGACTTTAGGAAATCTGAGTCATTTCCTGATTCAAATATAAATTGACTTCCAAAGTTGTGATTGCCTAAATCAGCTCTGGGTGCCACTAATCTCCAAAAGAAACTCCTTATTTTACTAGATTCACAGTGGAAACAGATACGGCTATAGGACAAAGTATTTATTTTCCATCATAATATTTTTCAAGAACTTTGACGTCAAAGCAAGAAAGTGTTAATGCATTTTCGGTTGAGTTGCCTTGACACAGTGCAAATTTCTTTACAGCAGCTTAATAATTTGGAACAACATGTAGAATTTTTTAGTTAATAATAATAATAATGATAATAATAATTTGCCATTTTATAATACCTTTTCCTTAATGAACATAAGGTACCTTACATACACAATATGTACAGAGAATGTCTTACACACATTGAAGGACAAAAAAAACAGACATGCAAAAGCAGATCTACAACACTATCTCCTCCTGCAGAAGTGTGGTACGACCTGCTGAATATGTATAAAATATCAATGGAAGACAAAGATGAAAAGTTTCGTGCACTACGACGTCCACAAAGACTTTGTTTAATGTTAACAGAAGTCATTAAGAAGAATGTGTTAAGTCCATGATTGTCTGGGCAAATTTACTTGAATACAATACTTACTGATAAAATACTTTTGTGGCAGCAGTGACAATCTGTGCACCAATTCTGCCAAGCTTAGGATGCTTTGGCTAAAGCAAGTACTTGTCCTGTTTCATCAGCTTTCTTTAGTCTAATAAATGCAAGAGTCCCTTTTATCTTATTGTCAGCCTTTTTTTTTTTTCTTTTTCCTTGCCCTTGTTTTATTTTTATTTTTCTGAAATATCCACTGAATCAACTTATGAAGGTAGTAGCTCAGGCCTGAGAAGTCCCCAAAACCTGATGGCTGAAGGAGTATGTCAATGAAGAAGCACAACACATTCGTCCTGCCCTTACACTCTTCCCTATGTTTCCACCCTTGGCAGCTGTCAGAAGCAGGATATTGGTTGGGATGGACCTTGGCTCTGCCTCCAAACAGCTGGTTTTAAGAATTGCTCTGCTACTAAGCTGGCAGTATTCTTAGTTCAGTATGCCTATCTCTGTGCCATTTACTATCTGAAGGTAAACATATGTACAATTATTTTCAGAAAAGTGTGGACAGCTTCCATGACTTTTTCCTCAGTCTCACAAAACGTGATGCTTACACTAACCTCATTATCTTGAGTCAAATTACGTGAGAGTTTTGGCCCACATTTAAAAGAAGAAGAAAACTTCTTGCTCACAAGACTATGAAGGAAAGTTTGAAAGTAAGGATCACCGTGGTTCAAAAAGGGAAGTCACAAGAATAGCCCAAATTTCATAGAATTTTTCAAATTCTTCTGTGCTTTTTTTTAGTGAGTCTTGTGATTTTGGCAATCTCATTTATTGAACTGATTTTACATACAGAAAGACCAAAACACTGCCTGTATATCCAGATGGCAGATTTTCATTGAACGAGTCAGTATATGCTCGTTCTGGGAGGACTCGTGGATCAAGGGTTCCCAAACTGTAGAATCTTGTGGGGCCACAGTAAGTTATCCAGCGTAAGCACTCAGCAACACTTTAGGGAGAGTTTTCAATGTAGTTCTTGACAGCGCATGTGCTCGGTGTGACACAAGAAACCAGGCACTTTGAGAACTAGCACTTAAGATAATTTAAGCCAGTCTCCATATTTGCTGTTGACAACAACTGGCAGAAGGATTACAAAATTACCCTAAAAAAAAATCCTCTATCCTATGCTATAATCTCTTTTAAGTGTTTGTTCTAACATCTTTCATTATAGCAGAATCCCTGATCCCTGACTTTTGCAGTTTGCCAGGTTATATATAAATAGCATTTTCCCATAGAAATCAGGAACTTACAGCATTGTGCTTCATCTTATCTCTTAGGATAGCAAGAAGGGAAAAAAGACAGGAAATAAAAACCCAATTATATGCTGATTTGCTGATGTTTTTCTTCAGATTAAATGCCACTTTCTGTTACAAAAGCTGCCACAGTTGAAGCTGTCAGTTTTCTGAATGCTTTCACATGAAGCCCTGTCATAGCAAACGGAATGCTGGATAGTCAGGCTCCTTAGGGGGCCAGAAAAACTTTGACAGAGGTTTAACAGCCCTTGAAATTATATCCCTTAGCCCTGGAAAGCCTGCTGGTTCAGTGGGAAAAGACATAAGCTGACCAAGTTATAAATAAACTCTTTTATCACAGGCAATGGTGTCTTGGTGACTTCAAAGGCCAAGTAAGAAGACTGATTTCTCTGAAGTCCCATAGAAAGTAAGAACTTTATTGTGCTGGACAGGCGAATCGTGGTCTAGAGCTGCAATTTGATAATACTAGTATTTTTTTCTTTATTTCCCCTTTCTTGTGCTGTTTTGATATCATCATCTGAATTTCTGGTAAACTGAGATCAGAACATTTTCAATTTACATTTGATGTCAAATCGAGACGTGTGTATTTAACACTTTGATTTCCTGTGCAGACTTTCTCTAATCTTGGAGCCAACACTATAAACATTTTAAATGTAACGAAAAACAAGTCTACGATTACATACAGAGCAACTCACTGTCACTGCTCCTTCTGCAGGTGCAAATGAAAAGATATTCCTGAGTGCACTGGAAACATTGTCTTTTTCCATCTATTCCAATTTAGATCAGTGTTACATATTAAAACAAAGAAAAGAAAAGCTGAAGCATATTTTAACACCTGGTTTATTAAAAAAAAAAAAAAAAAGGTTCTGCAAAATATTAAAACTATGCTGGACCCCTTATTTTAAATATTACGTAATATGTGATCCAACCAGGATGCAGGCTGAAAACTGGAGTGCTTCCGAGTGACAAAAAATCAGAGGACTCAAAAATGTGTAACTTTTTGCAAATCTTAGCTGTGTTAACAGTGGATTGCACATGCTAAAAAATGCCACTGTGGACATTTACTTTTTAAAGTCCTAAGGATACATTTGTTTTTTTCTTTCCAGAGAGATTGTACTATTACTCATTAGCAACCTGTTCATTGGACACAACAGTAAGAGTGAAAAAAGTCCATCCAGTTTCAATGTGCACATACATTGCCTTGTTTGGGGAGAAACTGGTGCTTGGTAACTAGGTGGGGAGGGGAGACATAGACAGATAAAGTAGGACAAACAGGGCAGCATCAACATTTGAAGTGATTTGCATTGTGGTTAGTGATGCACATGTGTTTTTTGGCTTAAGTGTTTAAACAGAATGGGAACATCTCAGCCGCCTTCCTCCATTCCTCCCAGAACCAAAACTCCAGCTACTGGCATAAGGAAAGGCCCATATTTTTATCAGCCTGTTTCAGAGCAAATTTTATATTTAAACTCATTTGTGGACTTCTCACTATTATACATTGCAAAATGCATCTATGCAAAGTCTGCAGTCAACTTGTTTTACTTACATTATTCAAACCAAAATACTGTATACTTCTCTCTGTATGCAAGGAAAATCATGTCAGACACAGATACACAAAGGAAACGCTGAAGCACAGAATATTGTCATTGGCAAACCCAAGGAAAGAAGTTGACCAGCCGCCAATATTTGAGGAGAACCAGCGGAAGGGGCATTACTCCAAAGGACACATACCTTAAAGTTCAGAGATGCAACAATCTTTCGTGTTGGACAAAGAAAAAATGTTCCACCTGTTTCATGTGCCAAAGCGGCAGCCTTAATTTTGTTTTTGTTTTGTATCTTGATGGTAGATAAGTAATAAAGGGGCTAGACAGTATGATATCCCTGCCAATTGAACATCCCTGCCAATTGAAAAAAAACCTAGAAGAACAGAAGTCTTCTAGCAGAAGGTAGCTCAGTGACAGCCTTCCAAATAATATCTAAAACTACACAATAATTTCTAGACTTTTTATTTAAAAGATATGTTGCTTTTACTCTTTGTTCTGGTTCTGTGTTTGAATTTTCCGCATATGGCACCACGAAGTGTCACAGGGAAGGACTGCACTAAACAGTTGTGTCATTGGTACCATAGAACTGTGCAGGAGAATTTGTTCTAAAAACAAAGCTGTCAAGCTGTTAAAAGGCAAGCACTGAATTTAAGATATTTTATTTTGAGACACATTAGAAAGTCATGATTTTCTGAAAATCTGTCCCATCGTATTAGATGCCCAGAAGCACCAATTACTCCTGATAGTCAGAATCAAATAGATTAAACTAGGAAAATGGTGTTCAAAAAATACCTGACTAGTGGTAAAATGAATACTTCTGAATCAGCATGGTGAGATTATTCACAATATAGAAAATCTGATTGCAAAATTCTATGTTTTAACATTTTAAGAATGGGTTATTTTTTAATTTTGTGTGCAGCTTTTGGATGTAGCAGAAAAGAAATACATAAAAATCTAATTGAACACTTCTCTCTTCTTGTTCTCTTCTTTACAAGGATATCTCATGATCATCTTTTTGTCATTCCATCACCAATTTGACAGTTCCTGAGCCGCAGTGCACCTTTGCCCCTTTTATCACCCTGATAACTTTCTTTTCCTTCAAGATACAGTGACTTACTTTTCTTCACACTCCCTCAAAGATCACACAAGCCAAAGTCTGTGTGGGATCAGTTTATTACATTTCTCAATCACATTGCTGTAGATGAACATAGCTGATCTGTGTGTGACCATGTTCAGGATATGGAGTTTGACCATGCATCATCCTTCATGCGTTCTTGTTGTTGAACATGATATTCCCTGGTTAGACCACAGACATTAAGTTACTTAAAGATAGCTCAGGGATGGTCCATAAGAGGTTATTTCGAGGAGTCAGTCAACAGATGGTAGCATCCTGAACCTGATCACTATGTAGGTAGAATAAAAATATACTTAGGGATATACTTTCAGGGATATTTCTTTTTATTCAAAGATTGTTGTGTTGAATTCCACTTCTAGATTCTGACCTCTTGCCCTGCAGTACACCGAGTTCTTCTTGTGTGAATTGTACCAGAGAAGGTTCAAGTTGCACCAGGGAAGGTTCAATTTGGACATTAGGAAAAATTTATTCATGAAAAGGGTTGTGAAGCACTGGAACTGGCTGCCCAGAGAAGTGGTGGAGTCACCATCCCTGGATGTGTTTAAAAGCTATAGAGATGAGGTTCTTAGGGACACGGTTTAGTGCCAGAGCTAGGTTATGGTTGGACTCTATCTTGAGGGTATCTTCCAACCTGAATGATTCTGTGATTCTAATATGCTTTGGATCTTGCTTTGGTCACCGTGGCCCTTACTATTTTACAATTTTAGTACTATTATAACCCTCAACCTAGCCTACTGCAGTGACCCTTCCTTACCTTTCATAACTAACCTGCTTGATATACAAACGTATTTATAGAAATGCATAAACATTTTATTTCAAATAAATTAATATTTTCTCCTAAAATATACAGTCATGACAATGACACTTCATTTTTTTATATTCTTTAATTTTATACTAATTTAATCTTAATATAAGCACTGAATCTGTAATAAAATATAAACCAAATACTACCCTACGTTTCCCCAAATGTCCTGAATTACCGTGCTAAAGTTTCAAATTCTCCTTCTCAGATTATAAATCCTCCTTCAGCACTAAAAAAGTAGCTTAAGTTTAAATACATGTTTTTGCTATTTCAAGCCCTTATGCTGAACTCCTGCTGACTACCTCCTGGCCCTATATATTCATAGCACTTTAAGGAAGAAGGAAAAAGAAACAAAGTACCTTCAAAATTCAGCTGCCCACCTTCCAGCTTGTCTTTCAGTTAAAATTATACTTGACTGCCTTATCTCCATTCCATCCAGTTTTATATCCTGGCTAATCGTCCCATATCTGCCCACTACTTAGTATTGTTATAACATTTTCTGCATGATTGTCTTGAACTAAGAAGATATCATGTGATATCTTTAATACTATAAATGCCATTAACATCTTCTCATATGATCCTGTAGAGATTTGAAAATGTACATAACGAAACTTTTACCACTACTAATCTAAAAAGCCAGTCCTAAAATATCAATGCAAGCAGCTATCTGCAAATAAGGAAAATGCTTTGGTGTGAGATTATCATAGTCCTCACTGCATCCTATGCCAATGACTGGTTTTCCTACTCTCAGGTTTATTCTTCTAAGACTTTTATTTGAAAATCATTATTTCGGTGTTGAACAGCCAAACTGGACAATGTAATAGAAAGTGGAAATGAACAAACTGCCTGAAGAGTGTTATGAATGTGCTGCAGTGATATTTTTATCAGTTGGAAGTTTCAAAAAAAAAAAGCAGCAAATTTAGTTACTTAATCTATTGATTGGCATTTGTCTTGGGGACTCTGACTGCCACCTTAATCACTATGTCATTGGGAATGGAAACAAATTTTAGTTACTATAAATACTATTAATAGTATGTCATAGAAATAGAAATTAAATTAAATAGAATTTTAATTTTTTAGGTTGGTATCTGGTCCTAAACCAACTGGCTTCTATGAGATTTCACCACGTCCTTTAGCAAATGTGTTGCTGTGACCCACAATCTAAATCTGTAGATAGATCCTGGTCCAGACTCTGGAGGTCTTTCACTGACTTCCATAGACTCTGAAACATGCAGCTGATTGCATTATTGTTAAGCTGTAGTGAAACCAGAGTTTCCCTGCTGCCAGTACATTCTGCCTGCAGATTTACCTGTAGGTGTGGTGTTACTAAATAATATCACATTATAAAGAATAATTCCATTATAACAGTTCACTTTGAAGCTGACCAAAGAAAAGAAAGCCCACAGAGGAGCCCACAGTCAGGTTTCTGACACAGTAGTAGATTCTGTCCTTCCTCTTTCAACCCTCCATCAGCACTGTAGCTCCCAGCTCTTTGTCACAAAGGTGGTCACAGAGGGAAGGACGTTTCCAAACACAGGAAATTCAGAACTCAAATTCCAAATGCATCAACTGCCCCTCGTCTACCCTTTGGTAACTACTTGTTCTCCAGTACGAAGTGGCTGGTTGTCATTAACACTATCTATTGAGAATGGTCCCTGGCCCATATTAGCTTCCAGTCTGGAGCCTAAGATATGTTCAAGTTGGATCTCAGGTAACATGCATCTCAGCTGGATTGAAATGGTAGTTCTTTATTCCTGGCAAATCCTGCAAGAGAAAGCAAGTGTTGATATGTCCCAAAGTGGAAGATTCCAACCTGGCACACAGAGACACTGTTTTATCCTGCTAGGTTCAGCCAGAATGCATACAGCTTGGCTCCATTGTAACCTGCTGACAAATCAACATAAAAGGATAAGTCTTAAGAGGAGGTCTTCTGGCCTTGGGGACAACCTGGAGAAACAGAGACCAGCCTTGCCTCTGATCTGCTGAGTGACCATGGGCAAGTCAATTTGCTGCTATGTGCATCAGTTTCTTGTCTTTCAACTAAGTGCTGTAGTGATGTCTACAGCACCACACTTAGAAAGTGCTTTATTTGTAAAAATCCTGCAGAAAAGGAACGTTATTCATCTGCCTTGTTTCACTGTTAAATAAATTAGACAACACGAAATTTATGGTTATGTTATGATGTCCCCAGTACTAGAAGGGTCTATCAAAGCAGGGAATAAAATAATAATGTATTTTTAATATAAAACATGAACCTTTGGTCCATACACAGAAAGACAGGAGGAAAAGGCAGAAGTCCTGAAACTGAGTTGATGTGAATATGTAGCAAGATCTCACTTCACGGGCTGTTACCCTGTATCGAGAGCTGTGAAGAGACAATGTACCAAGTCCACGACTTGGGCTCCACGGGTTCCTGGCAGCAGTTTAGGTTTCAGACTTCACCGGCCCGTGGGCAACTGCAGAGGGGATTGAATATGCTGGAGGAATCATCACATTTCGCTCTCTGGCAACCTTACTTAGACTATGGCCCTCTGCTGTGAACTGGAAATGTAGAGTCTAGTATGCGGCGTTATTTTTCAAGCCATAGGTTGTCAAAGACATCGAGAGTGCTTTCTCACGGCACGGTTTCTATCTGTCGTGAATACCTGCAAGATCTACACCTTTAACAGGCTTTGACATTTTCATCCTCACTGTGCAGTAGCTGCCACTATCCTCACATAAAGGCGTGGGAGAGAAGAGGGCGGCTCTAGGCCCAGAGAGTGTAAACAACGTGTCCAAAGCCACAAAATAGGTGTGGCAGAACCAGATCTGAATGTCAGTCTCCTGAGAGTGAAGCAAGGGCATTAATCATCAGCTTTCCTAACCTCACCCACCCTTCTTGTTGTTTGTCAAATTACCTTTTACTTCCTTTCCACTCTTGTTTTCACTTAATTTTTGCATCTGCTTGAGCCTGCCTTGTTTGTTTCTAGAAAGCTGCTTTATTGTTAGCGAAGTTCTTACAAGGCTTCACTGCATACTTTTCTGCACCCCTCCCAAATTCTGAACGGCTGTTTTTTCTCTCAGGTCTTTCAGGAGATAGGGTGCACTGGCTGGAAAATGCTGAGAGCTGAGGCGGGGTTGCTCCTGGGCTCGCATGCAGCTCTGCTTCAGGGAACACTCTGCTTCTCTGGCAATTCCTTTGATGTTTGACAATATATTTTATTCAGGGAGTCACATTTCACCTCTAATATATTTAAGTTTTGTCTGTGGTTCAAGAATCACCATTAGAGTTGTTGGTTTTTCTGTGTTTTGGTCTTGGAGACCTAACAAATCTGCAGCCAATAAAAACTCATTTTTTCTGTTGTATGCCCAAAAAATATCATCACGTAACTAGCAAATATCATATTTTGGTTACAATATCAGATGGGCAAAGCTTGTTACCTCCCAGCAGATTAACCTTTGAATCTTTACCGATTCATTAACTGTGCACATCAGTCACCAAATTTCAGTAAAATTTATTGCAATTAAGTATTGCAGTGCTGTGGAGGCTGAATAGGATTCTCCGTTATCAGTACCATTAATGGCTTTCTGAACTGCTGCCAGTTCATTCACCCCACCCAGCTTTCAATAATAAAATAATTTTGACAGAGGGCCCATGTTTCAACATTTTTAATAAAAACAAAATAAAAAAACCATCAGTAACAGAGCAGTAAAGTTTTCCCTCTCTTTCCTCTTTGCCAAAACTAACAGAAAGGAAAATGTCAGCCTGGCTTGACTCCAAAAAAGGAGGAAATTGAATGGTCTTAGTTCTTATTCTTTGACTAGTAGCATTGTGTACATAGAAGACTTGACTCTTGGGCTCATTTTGACGGATCTGAAACACAGATAAGAATGTAGAAGACTAGATTCTGTAATTTATAGCCAATGATTCTGTTTAAGATCTTTCAGTACCACATAACAAATCAATGTGATTCAGAAAATAACATGGTTTCTGCCATTGACACAAGCCATATGTGAACTGCTAAGCTACTATGTAAGCCACAACTATAAATTTTAGTCAGTAGGAGGAGATTCTTTATGCTTTTCTGCTCAAAAGTATTTAATCCATTATCAGCATTTTGAATGAGTCCTCTCTAAATTGCAGTCTGGTAATGTGCTGGAATGTCTCTCTTATGCTAAGGGAAGACAGGCTGTCTTCCACTCAGTTTTCTGCGTAACCCACTCTCTTGAACGTTTTAAAATGGGACAATATTGTATCTTACAATCCTGTTAATATGCTGCGGTCATGTGCTGATAACGGATTAAACCCTCACTGATTATACTACATAAGACCTGTCCAAATAATAATAATGAGTAGTCAGCAATGCAAACCCCAGTGAGTAGAAGAGTCAAGTAGCTGTAACAGATTGAAACAGAAATTAAGCGGCCAGAGTTTTCCCTGAAATATATTTGAGGTTTCAAATCCAGTCTGAACTTTTTTGTGAACTTCATGCTTGTTTGTGCTTCCCTTGCACATCTGAGATTTCTGACAGTTTGATGAAATAAAATGAAACAGTAGACGTTTGTATAACAAAAGTGTATAATGCCCATCTCTAAGGCTTCTTTAAGACAGAACAGTCACATCTGACATGTGTGAGGTCTAATCTTCAAGTACATCATTACCCACCAAGAGGCAAAATCCACGCATGTTCATTTGCACATGCACGTTCAACTGATGTGTGCAAATATTACAGGCAAATGAGGTTTTTCACTCACTGGGACAAGAGTATGAGGGAGCTCTGTGAGACTTCCTAGCAGAAGGAGACAATGTGGAGTGGGCTACTCCCTCTCTAATGTTAGACACTTACCTGGGTTGCTTTACTCGGCCTCTGTGGTTATTGATGAGAAACAAGTACTCTAAGAGTGATTCTTGTTTTGCTCAATTACTACCTGGCAGCATCTCTCAGAGCAAAGAATTTCCCTGCTGAAGCTGCCTCATATAACTACCTTCTGTGGGGTGGGATAAATCTGTGCCTACAAATCTCCACACTGTTCCCCTAAACTGCAAGCATCAGAAACAGCATAACTAGACAAAATGGGAAGGAGGGAATACGATTTATCCCTCTCACCTTATCATCAAATGATGTGGAATGGGTCTCTCCTGAGGGATATACCTTAGTCCCTACTGGCTAGACTCAATTGCAAGTAAATCCTATCCAAGGCTTTAGAGGCCAATATTCAGTGGATCCACGTCATTAAAATAGTGCTTAAGTGGGAAGTGGGTGGAATAACCAGTTTATTTGTCCCAGAGGCACCGAGTTCCTGAAGCTGTGATTGCTATTTACCACCTGCATTTTGGTGCATGTCCTCACTGCACTGTGTTTTCATGCCAGAGAAAAATGAGGCACAATCCATTCCCCTTTCAGCCATGCCCTAGTTTCTAAAGAAAAAAAAAATCCAGGCACATAAGGTGGAGGAAGTTATGACACGCTTTGTCCTGTACTCCTGTCTGGATGAGCGGTGCTCTCCAACTCTGCCATTTAAAGGCAATCCATGCACTTTCAATGCAAAGTTGATTGCCTTCTCATGGTCACATGTTGCTTCTTATGCAGAATTACCATAGCACCCTGTCTTGAAATGAGAGACCCCAAGGGAACGATGGTACCAGCTGATCCACAATTTCTTGAATCCTAGCTCAGCAGTCACTCAGCTTGATTTCTACATCCCTGGTGTAGAAATCCAGCTGTGTGCAGCTTTGAAAAGGTGATCTGCAGATCTCTTTGTGATATGAATAAAATAAATAGCTATCACAAACTCAAAGTGTTTCTGGTGCATACATTTATTTTGTTTATCAAATATCCTGTGCTCTTGTAGCAAAGCACAGTGTTTGGAAGCAGATCTGGTGTAAGGAAATGAGAACAGATTTCCAAAGGTGAAGGGATGCTAGGAGGGGACCTGTTATAACTCTTAAGCAAACAATACTAGAGGTCAAACATTTCTTTCTCATCACTGTTCGATGAAATAGTTTTAGGAAATGTACTGGTTGGGAAAGTATTTGGTCTGGCCCTGTAAAAGTGCAACTGACCCTGGCTGTTAGCAGAATACTGGCTCTTACAGTGTCGATGTCACTTTGGCTATTAAAATGTTGGTATGAGCTATTGAGTGTTAATGCTGTGCAACTTCAATAGCTTGTGAAGATTAAAGGAAAATTAACATTTGTGTCACTTCCATGAGCTAGGCTTTCAAGAGAAGCCATCCTAGTCACATGGCATAAATCAGCTTCTGGTTCTGTACATCCAAAAAAAAAAAAAAAAAGGAGGAGAGAAATGTCAATAGATTAATTAAGTGAAGAAAATATCTGTCTCTCAAAGCAATTAGTTTCAGAACATCTAATGTCCTGTGAAAATGACTTACGCATTTAGGAAAAGTTTTCAGGAGGCTTAAGGTTGCAAACAGGCCTGTAGTGAGATTTTTTAGAATGTCTGACCTGCCTAAGAACTTCTGAAAAGCTCACTAGGTGCTTGTTCATAGAAATCTAATTCCCATTTATTTCAGCAGAATTTAGGCACTGACCAGTTAGGAGTCCCAGTCACAAGAAGTTATTGGAATTACACCTGAAGCAAGGCAAAGAAAAAGAAAATGAAGGAGAGAAATACTTCTGTGCATTGCAGAGATTTCTGTATGATTTTTTACAATATAACACAGAGCTAAATAAAATAAAAATTCTGATGTTGATACTTTGTTTTTCTAGGTTACTTTGATGTGTCCTTGTGGCTCAGATTGAACACAGGAACTGCTTATGAAGACAGCAGTACTATAAACAGTACCTCAGCCTTGGCTGGAAAATCAAGGGACAGGGAATAAAATAATTTATTGTATTGTGAAACTATTCATTTTTGGTTAGTCCTCCAGAAGAATACTGAAGACAGCAATAACATTAGTGATACCTAGGCTTTTAAAATAATAAAATCAGGCATTAGGTCTTTAAAGACTTTTCTACACTACTATAGCCTCCAAACATCCATGAAGCTATTCTAGGTGCTTGTAGAGGAGTCAAAGAAAACAGGATTTTGCTCTAGTATGAAATTGTGCACAGCTGAAATTGAAGAACGCTCCTCTTCCCCATTTTTCTGGTGGGTTTCTCGTCAACACACACACACACATACAAAATAAAGTCCTGCTTACCCCTGGATTAATCATACCTGACTTTAAGCTGTTACCTAGGATGCTTAACTTCAGTGCCTAGCCTCTTTATATTTTCTTCATAGCCAAGAAGCATAGTCAGACACCTACAACTAGATCACAGGACAGGTCTCTCTCACCTTTGGGTGTTAGGGGTGCCTAAGTCAAAATGACTTAGATGCTTCAACCTCTGCCTAACAGGAAGGGAGGTGAATTGCAGCCTACAAAATGCAAAGGAAGCTAAACACCTTTCAAAATGTGGCCTTGGACCATACCTCTACATCAAGGTCTGAAAGAAGATAGTATTTGTTTTTTACCAGGGAGAAGTTACATGCATCGTTAGACAATGAAGTCTGCTTAAAGAAGAAAAATGGGGGATACACAGCCTCCTCACTTCCACCCGAGCAAGTTCCTCTCCTATGGGCAGCAGCAGTTAATTCTGACTTAAACAAAAGCGGAGTTTTTGCCTTTGTGAGTTGTTACTCCTACTGAACATAATAAAAAAAAAGTGGTAGGAGGTAGATAAAATTTCCCATTTAAATAAGTAAGGAATATATGTTTTCTATTGTAGTTCAATAGATTTGCTTAAATAAAGTTTATTCTGCTGGAGCTTTAGTTGCAAATGCAGAACATTCCCCCGTAATAAGAGCCAAACATTCAAGCACAGACCAGTTCATATCTCAAAGCTCCAGCTCCTTCAAACTGCTTGAATCTTTGCCCTCTACATGGTATTTACTACAAGTTTTAGTTCAGAGCAAAGCAGATAAATGGTTCCTCTTATTGAGTATTCCATGGTCTTCGTGTGATGTAACATCTGCCAGAAAGTTATAGATTGATGTTTCAGTTTTATGCAGTACTGTGGTCTTTGGCCTCAGAACTAAAACCAAAATAAATGTGAGCATTTTTGGACCTTTTGCTAAAACTACGCTATGCATTCCTTTAATCTTTCTTTCTAGAGACACTGTACAATAGTTTCCTTGTTTTAGACCTTCAGTATTGCTGACATTAATGCAATTATTTTTGACAAGTTGAAAATCTTCCTGTAATTGAGTTTCTATTTGACTTTAATGTTTGCCCCATTTGGAAGGCCCTGTTAACAGATTTCAAGCTGTGATAATAATATTTCCTTCCTCTATTATCAAACGTTCTAATCTGTTTTCTTTCCAGATCACCACTGCTCAAAATGGCCATAAGATATTCTTTAAAAGGTGGAAAAGGTCCTCTTTTTAAAGGCCTAGCGTTTGTGGATTTTTTTTAACATATATCCAAATGGCACAGTGAGTCTCAAAAACAAACAAACAAACAAACAAAACAAAACAAAACAAAACAAAACAAAACAAAAAAACCCAAACAAACCAAAAAGTTAATGAGACTCAAGCACAAAGTTGGAATTTAAAATAACAATGTTTACTTAACACCTTTCATAAAACACTACAATTTTTTAAAAGTAGCCTGTGTAATTTATGTGTCACATATTAACTGATATAGACACAATGAAATATAGGTTTGCTGAAAGCATTTTTCTCAGCTGTAGGAGCTATACAAGCCATAAAACAGTTAAATTTAAAATAAATTTCCCCCATAAGTTCTCTTCCTTGAAATATTTTCCTCTGCTTGTATGATGTTTCTTATTTCCACACTCAAGGACACATTAAAGATTGCAAAAATTAGAGACTTCAATCTTTACCAGTACAAATTTCCTGAACTGTCACTCTCAGAAGTTATTGCCACAAACTTTCTCTTTTAAGGCACACTGACAATTAAGTTATCGTGTTGGTTTCAACATGATTTTCCTTTTTTCCTGGCAGGGTTTCTTCAAGTCATTTATTCTGAGTTATCCATGCCAGAGTATAGCCATGTTACTCAAAAAAATAGGTTCTGGGGTCTTTGTGACTATCTGATAGTTTGAGTTTAAAAGAAAAATATCAGCTTTCAACTCTGACTGTAAACCTCTGCTTTTGCAAAGTGCAGTTAGAGAAACAGTGTATGGATACTAGAGGCAAAAATGGTTTTCTCTCTAATAATAATTCCAACAGATATCTAAGTGATAAAAGATAAAGCAAGGCTTTAATAGAAATCTCTTCCAAATCAACCAAACAAAGCGCAGTTTCATAGACAACAAAGATTGTTAAGTATTGCCTTCTCCAAACCCTTGTTCTTGGGCTATGTCAGCTGGTAGTCACCTAGACCAGCAGGTTTGCAAGGACATATACTACCGTTCAGGTATCATCAAAGATGTGCATACCAGCACGCATTTAATGTATTAGTCAGATTTATTATCATTTTAAGGGTGTATGGAAGTTGGAATCAGATGAGAGAGACAGTAAGGTATCATCTCAGCTGTTCTTGCATTGATGCAATTATTGGCAATTGCTCTGACACCCCTTCTCAGCAAAATTCAAAAGCAAATCCTCTCATCACCAACATAGAAAACCAGAGACGTAACTGTAAGGACACAAATATTACGTTCATATTCTATGGGAGCATGGCTACACTGTGCTTAGCCCCTGCGTGTTTCCTTTGCCTTGTATACAAAGAATTTAACGGGAAGGCGAAAGGTCCTCTTGGAAGAGAGCTGGCCCAGATTTCAGCTGTGGATATATAGGAGCAGTGATGGTGAATATTAGAACTTAAGGCTAGAATAGTCATTGGGAACTGTTTTGATGATGCTTCTGGGGACTGTGCATACTCACTTCTCTTTCCTATCTGTTTTGTTTGGTTCCTCAACATACTGTCTCTGGGCCGAAGCCGTACACTACATCTGCCTTTGCAGGAGTTATAGTCAATATTACAGAAAAACCATCCACTGTCCTCATGTTAAGCAGAAATGTAGCCATGAGACTTTTGATCAAAGGTGGAAATATTGTATATCACAAACCTCTTAAGCAAATGGCAAAATAGTAATGCAGTGTTTCATTGCCATCTGGGTTTCATTAATAGATTATGTTACAGAATGTGTTTCCATTAACAAATAAAGAAATGCAAATACATGAACAAATAAATGACTGAAATTCAGGTTGGCATTATTAACGGATTCATGATCCTGCTTATCATCAGATACTCCATTTCATGCTGGTATTCATGAAAATGTCCACCAACCACCCCAGATTTCTGACTGTGTGCCAGAAATGCAGTTATTCATTCTTTATTCTTTTTCTCTCATTAAAGAGAGCAATTCTGATGGGGGAGCAGGAAGCATGACCCATTCCATGCTGCGACTGAAGGGCTTGAGACCTTTCAGGTCTGAAACCTGAGCAGGGAAGTGAGAAGGTGCAAACCTGCACACAGCAAAATGAACCCTGTGTGACACAAGAATGTTGGTATTTTGATCTGCAAATCTACATCTTATACCTTGGCTCTAATCAGTGTCTTGGTGTCACACTTATTCAAAAAAATTCTCGTGCTGGAGCTTTATATACCATTGAACTTCAGAAACCTCAACTTATTTTTAAGCATTAAAATATGTTTCTAAATACCATTTCTATTGCCGGGAGGTTCTTCCATGTAACCTGAAATGTGTAGAAAAAGGTTTTCACAGAAGAAAAACAACTGGCAGAACTGGTAGCCCCAAAGATGACTGTAAGCCCCACTGTCTGCTTTTCATATTAATGGAATGATGCTGTATATAATAGCAGCAGATAAAACACAATGTATCGCGACTAAATAAGCATATACATGAAGGCTATCAGTGTATAAAGTTTTCAAACACTGAGCAATTTTGGGGGTTGTGTTTTTAATGTATGCAGTAATCTGCTGAAATGTTTACTGTACTGCTCTTTGCAGCATGGCATTGTGAAGCAATTAACACTTTTTCAAATTATTGCCTTTTTTTTCTATTTACACATTTAACAAAGCAGATTTAAGTTAATGAACTGGAATGGGCATTCTGTAAGTGATTTTTTTAACCTGCTGTTACTATATAAACTGCCTCTCAATGTCATTAGCTTTCATCGACACCTTCTAAAATACTCAGGCTTGAAAATTTTGTAATTTAGGATTCCCTGGAGAAGAGTCCAGCTCTGTAGAACATTTATTTTAGCTACGAAGTCATTATAAGGCCTTAGAAATAGGAAATATAACTTGTTGATTTTAAAAAACAGAACGGAAATCTGAAATACCAAAAACTGGAGAAATCTGTTTAATGCACCGTCAAACAAAAACAGAGAATAACTCATTAAGCAGACTGGAAAGCATATTTGGCCACCCAAAATGGCGCGATACGGAAATGAGCTTGTTTGAACTATTTTTTATGCTGTATTAGCTGGATGCATTAATACAACATGAATCTAAACAGTGCCAGTACTGCTAAGTATTTCTGCACATTCTGCTCCAATACATCAGGCAATACTGCACTGGGTATAGGTGATAGAGGTATTATACAATTTGTAACTTGTACTAAACTCCATTCCTTATTCTCCTGCAAGAGCATGAAAGGCAATCTTGTCCATAGTTGCCTTACGAGGATTTTTTATGCCAGTGACCCCATTCTAAATAATTGGTTTGTGACTTGAAATTTTGATTGCACATGAACTAATACTGAATGATCAGTAGGTTTACAACTGATAACTCATGCGCAAAACAAGATAACAAGTAACATAGAAAGCTTCATAAATTGTTTTTTCTGTAGATGAAAGTGGTTTGCCATTTTGTCAGAGCAGCACATTTCATTCCAGGATTCTTTATTTTTCCTTTCTTTTCTTTTCACATCACAGCATAGGATTGACATTTGTGGGAAGGGCTGGAACTGTTCCTATTACCGATTTTGCCAGTGTGTTGTGACTCATACCTGCTTATGCTGCTTTCCCTGTATAAATAGATATCTCGGTCTCTGTCTTAGTTGTGTCTCATCCTCTGCGAACTGAACTTGCTGAATATGCAGATTTATAAATATGCTTGCGATAGACTTAAATAAACTATTACGTTAGCTGTGCAAAAGCCATACTTTTTTTTACAGTTACATACAAAACCTCTTCAGATTCATATCAAGGACTTTGGATCTGATTCAGGTCATTTTGTCTCCCAGTAGCAAGATATCTTCTCTAAGGTAATTACTTACGCTTAATCTATAACCAGTGGAGAGAGACAGCCACATCCAGGAGGTGATCTATCTCGCACAGATGTCTTAGGTTATAGCTAGGTTTCAGACTTAGCATATATTTTTTTATGTATCTGCTACTGGCTCATCTCCTGGTGTTCCCTGGCACAATGGTACAGAAATTTTTAACAATAAAAAAGGAAGGAAGGAAGGAAGGAAGGAAGGAAGGAAGGAAGGAAGGAAGGAAGGAAGGAAGGAAGGAAGGAAGGAAGGAAGATAAAATTAACTGCACTTCATGTATTTACATTAATATTCTTTAATATTTACAAAAGTTCAGTGTGTTATGCCTCTAAAGCTTAGCATGAAAAAAAATCTGCTTTTTGAATGCTTCTCTAGTAGCAAATTCTTTAGATCTCAGTCAGATTATCAAGTGCAACTAGTGAAATGGACATTTTGTCTCTAGTTCTGATGCCTGTTGTGCTAATTTCTTTTCCATCCTTTTATTATGTCAAACCACCACCTTCAGTTGCTACATGACAGAAGTCAAGCAAAGTCGAAATAATACTCTAGTGAAATGAGTAAGGCCCATGGAAGCAGACATGAGGATTTTAGTTTAGGACTATGAGATGAGCTTGTCTGTGAAGCATCTTCATTTCTGGTATGAGCCATTTCATAAACACAATTTCTTGCAACATAACCATTTTGTAACAACCTGGATGTACGCAATTCCAAGTGTGAGTTTCTCTAAAGTATTAATGTTAATAATGGCAATACTCTGAGAGCAGGCAAAGGCAATGCTCTGAAGACCTTCCTGCCCTTTAGTTTGTACTTCTTTGTCTAGTGCCCAGGAAAGCAACGCAGTTATTTTGATTTATAGGCACTGCCTCTGACACAAAATATTTTAAGTGTGGATGGAAATGATCTTCATCCTCGTAATTTATTAAACACAGATTTATTAGACAGAAATGCAAGAAGGGTTTCAAATGTTAATATCTATGAATATGATAACTTTTAACCTCAAAAATCAAAAAGGGAGGGGAACTGTCACTGTCAGGGTGCCCTCTTTGTTTCAAAGACCAAGCATGACTCAGAGCATTTTACCTCTTTTTTATATGTATGGGGAGACCAAGAACAGAACTCATTCATCTCATGTTAGACAGTGGAATGCCCCCCCACACACACACACACAATGAAATTGTAGCACTAAAAATAATTTTGCATGAAATGCATTTTAAATATGCCGTGTTTATGCTGTCTCTAGTCATCTCATCATGTCGCCATCATGACTACAAGTCTAAGCAGTGTTAAGGGGTTATTTTTAGCAAGCAGCTGACAATGACTCATGAACTTGTAAAGAAGTCTAGCAGGGAAACACAAAGGAGGACATTGCTAATCTTCATGTGTTCCCACAGATAAACTCAACATCTTGCACAGTGATGGACTGCATATAAGGATGCCTCATACCCGGGTGCTGAGGTGGTTTTCCTGCAAAACAAAGACTGGTTAAAACACTATGCAGATCCTTAAAAATCAAAGGCCTCTGGCTTTGTAAGTCCACTTCACAGTCTGATTTTGAAGTTTCTGTTTTCAGTGCCAGACAGGTTCAAAAAGAATGCCTGTTTTCATTTCAGCTGGGCTAATGCATACATAACATCATTTCCCACTGTTTACTAGACTGCAGCTATCAAATGAAGATATGATGTCTGTGTTTGGGTTAGTTGGTTTAAATTCTAATGACCATGATGTAATCACTATAATCAAGCAAAGCTTGTCTGTCTTTGGATTTGGGTCTCTTTGCCATAGGCCCAATGTTTCTTGCCTTGTCATTAAACTAACCACAACACTGCCTAATTTTCAATTAGCAGTGAGCTTGCTATACAAAGTTGTGTGGCCCTAACTTAAAGCTTGCTTCACCAGGTTCTTTGTTCTTTTTAAACAGTTTACTAATATTTAGATAAGCAACCTCTATTTGTAGTAGACGCTTTGTTAGAACGAACTTTCTGTGGGTGGGAAATCATGAGTGGTCATGAGTGATTGTCATGAGGTTTTTTCCAAAAAACATTCATTAATTCTCTTCACATCCAGTGTCAGCAAGACTTTTGGGTAGAGTTACTCAGGAAGAGCTTAATTTAAATCGGTGCTGAAAATGACTAAAAACAAATAAATGAAATGAAGCTCCTTTAATGCCCCGGTTCCTCTGAGCATTTACCTTTGTTTAGGGAAAATTTTATATCATATATGTCATGCTTTATTGAGAGAAAAGATGGGAACTCTGTTAAATTGCAGTTCTGAAGCAAGGGATGAGAACAAAATAAGATTCAGAGTATCGCTTTGTTTATCTTGATTTGCTTTCGTCTCTTCTCTATCTGAAAGTTTGATTCGCTGCCTTTGAAAGTAAAATGTCTGCATTTTTCACGTCGTTTCTCTGTAGCTGGTAAAATAAACTAAATAAAAGCTCAGTCAACACAATTTTGACATCGTTTCTGCAAGTTTCACTAGGTTTCAGTGGAAAAACTGAGAATGGTGACACTAATGTTCAATATGTGAAGACTTCATCTAAGAAGATATTAACAACTAAATACATATAGTTTAACAGAACTGCATTTGCAAGAAGAGCTTAAAAATAACTGAAGATTAAAAGAGTGGTGAAGGAAAATGTCGCATTTGCAATGCATATAGACACAATAAACACTAATTAGGCAGGACAAAGATATGACATTATGCTAAGTATCAGGAAGGAATTTGTACCAATTAGATGTTTTTAAAGAATAATCAACTCAAAGAGCCATATATTTCATAATTTGAAACTACATAGGAAATAAATCCCATAGAACAATTCTTCATTGGCATACGATGGGCTGATGCACTGTGACACTCTGACTGAAAACCTCAGATGCATTTTATTCTCTTACTATTATGGCATAGGACCTCTGTGTTAGCTTATCCCCAAGGTACGTCCAGCCTGGTACCCTATTTGTGACAAGAACTCATTGTGGATGCTTAGGAGAGTATGTAAAAAGAAGGCATGATCAAATATTTTAGTAACAGTTAACAAAATGAGATAAACAGTGAGGAAGTTACCTGTGATTTCTTTTTATTGATACTTCTTCAGGAAATTGCGACTGAAATGTTACCACAATCCTTAAACATTCTTAATTTTTAGAGGAAGATAGGCAATTTTTTTGGCACAAATCAGCTAAGTTGTTGTTCAGTCTGTAGAGGGATTAGTTGCTTATGACCAAGCCCAATAAAGGGCTTACTGTAGGTTTGATTGTCATGCTGAGTGTCCTACAACTGCTTGCATGCATGTAAAGGTCTTTCCTGGTGTCAGAAGATTGCTCAGCCTCTGATATTCCCTTGGTATTTAGAGTTGTACTAAAGTCTGTCTCATTTCCAAATACAAATTTGCTTCTAGGGAATCAAAGATGCGTATTAAAATAAAGCTATCTGTGACTATGATTTAAAAAAAGGGCTTTTATGCAATCTTAATTTACATTAATTTTTGCATAGCGAGCCACAGCCAAAACTCAATTTGAGAACAGCTACACTGAAATTTTAGTTCCATGCAAATGTGTGCAGCAAACGTAATATCACTTCTGTCAGAAATTGCTCATTTCTGATTCTGTTACTTTGTGCACCACTGTTCAAAAAAGGATCGTAATTAGTGTAAAGCTGGGCCAAGATATGGTGAAATGTGAAGAGCTCTGCTTGTTACACCTGCTGTGGTAAAACAGCCTGCTTTAAGCTTTCTTTTCTGATTTTGAGACTGCTTAAACTTCAAGACCCATACTGCAGAATGAAATAAAATCTTTGCACAGACGGACAAGCACTTACCCAGCTCTGCATACATAGTGATGGAAAAGGACAAGAAGAAACTAAACTAATCTGAAAGGAATAAAACAGCAGAAGGTACTTGCCTGGTTTTGGGTTCTGGCCATTAACACAGTGCAGCCATGACTCACTGGGAAGTTTTTAACTGCAGCTCCCAATGAACGGAGGTTTTGTAATGTCCCCAAGGGCCGCACTGAACTCATCAACTGATTTCTTTATTTTCAGGCCTGGAGCAAGTAGTGAAGCTACCAGCCAGCCAACACAAAAAGCCTGCCTTTCAGATTTCCCCATGCCCAGATCACACTGAAAATGCCAGCCCAGCCAGCAGTAAATCCCTCTTTCCTGGTCCTCCCATCTGGAAAGCAGTGAACATAGATGCTTTGCAGGCCAGCCAAATTTGAAGTGGCTGCACCAGCTTAAAAATAACTTTCCAAGCCATCCAAACCCCTCTGAAAACATCAGGCTAACTTCTCTGACTATCTTAATCCTAATTTTCTAGAGTTTCCAGAGACCTGAGGGATGATCACAGGTATTTATGATCTCCTCTGTGTAATGCAGGAGCAGAACTGGCTGCACACTGGATAACTCCCCCCAGTTTGACTGTTGCTTCCTGTATACTGGGTTATGTTAAATTCTGTTCCACTGGCACGTTCCCAAAAACCCTTCCCCCATGGCATATGCCAGTCTCTTATTTTTTACCTCCCATCATGCCCTTGTTTTTGGACCAGCTTGGAACTTATCACACCTTGTTTTAGCCACTTAAAAGTTAGCTGGCAAATCAGACAGTCTCTCAGGTCTCCCCTATAATCTATGACAGTAAGTAGACATGTATGAATTGGGATTTATCACACCTGTCTTCAAACACCTTTCTTAAAATGGGACAAATCTTTCCCAGGAGATGCTTGTTACTCTCTACTACCTATGAGAGAAACTTAGATCACTAATTTAGGCTAGCTGCCACAATTTTAAGGGACAGCATTAGAAGATAAGAACCCAGCTCTGACTAAGAGTGGAGGAGCAAACAGCAAAGCAGCTGAAACTGCGTACTCTGTCATGTAACCAGAAAAACAGACTGACCAGCTGACAACTTCCGGCCCCAAAAGCTGCCAGTTGGTTGTTGTTACAGTTTTAGAGAAAGATAAATAGTGCACAGTGGCTAAGTGACTGAGAGAAGAGTAACAGGCAGCAAGAGTAATGGAAGGAAGCAGGAATTCAGGTTGCTTACCATAAGGATGGTAGCAATTGCATGAGTTGCTACTTGACTGAGTTTAGAGGTTTGGGAAGTATTGGGAGCATTAGGAGACTGCTTCTGTGCTCTGTAAATCTTCAAATATGGGTGAAATGTAGCCTCTGACATTTTTTCAGACAAGGATCTCTTCAAGAAATAATTTCATGTTTTGCAAAATACATATATGTATTAATCTATTTCAGTGCATAAAGACACATCAATATCTGAAGCATATCCCTCTCTTTCTAAATTTAGTTTACTGATTACCTACCAACCTACCTGTCCTAACAGATTATGGTAGCTTGGTTGCACCTCCTCTGAGGACATAGGCATGCCCCTTTTAGAACCAAGCAGGGTTCGGCGCAATCCCAAGCTCAAGTTCCAGTTGCCTCCAAGGGAGGCAGAAGGAATCTCAGTCTAGACAGGTATGGAACCATTAGCCCATGAAGGATGACGAAGTGGTTTTCATTTCTTACCTTAACACCTGTCAATTAGAACTAAACTTATCTCTGTTGCAGTCTCACTGGTTTTCCTCTGCCAGCCCTCGTGAGACATGACCTTTTGCGGCTGCTGCAGCTTCTAGAGATTCATGAATGTTTTTATTCTTCCAACTCTGTGAGTCCAAGTGCTAACCTGAGTAACCTTCCAAGAAAATGAAATAATTTAACAGGAATGATGTAATGCTGTGTGTGTTCAGGCTCTTAGATGCCAGCGTCCTGCAAAAGCCTTTTCTCCCAAAGAATAAATTATAGATGGTGAAGTCTGCTGCAAACCACCCACCCACACTCAGCCTTTCTCTCCTCCCCCACACCTACTTGTCAAAAAAATGGATCAGAAAATAGCCCATGTTTTCATTGCTTCAGTCAACAACAGTGTCTGCATTATTGCTATGCGTTTGAAAAGTAAAGGACATTGCAAGCAGAAAATCATGGAACTTCTAAGGCCAAATATTTGTACATTGCTTTAGGGTTATTTTTAACTATAAAATGACATGCTAAATGTGGTTTACTTAATGTGTTTTATTCAAACTTCATTCACCTATAGACATCTGTGTTATATGGCACAGTATAACTGCAAGCAAAATCAAGATGAGGAAGTGGAACATACTCATACATGTAAGTTTTTTTTTTTTAAGAAGAAACAAGGCAATACTTACGTTTTTTCTCAGTATTAGAGCCAACAGTTTAAAAAGCCCAAAACATACAGATGTTGATACAAAACCGGTGATGTTTATGAAGAATAGTAACTATTGAATGAGGGCAAAAATAGAAGAGAGCAATGTTTCAAACTTTTGCTGGTTCTTATTTTAGAAGATGACTACACAAAGCAAACCTAAAGAGTGGGATAGGATTTCACATTTTATTGGCATTTGGGGAAACTTTATACTCTGTCTCTGGAAAATCAGAGAGGGAAGTGGTTGCAAGGAATCCACATAATAATGTATGGGAAAGCCAGCTAGAATTTACAAGGGAGTGGACGGTGCTGGTAAATCAAAAGGTTGCCAGATCACATGGTTCACAATTAATAATAGTGGGGTGTTCCACCAGCAAGCAGTTTCTCCATTTTCTTTTCCTTTATTACCATTTTATTCCCTATAAGCCACTAAATTATTTTTCTTAACTATCGGTGCAAAATACGTGTTATTAGTAAAAACATATCAGGTATATAATAAGAAGCAAATAAGCCTATTGCAGTTTCATAAAAAGCCAGGGAAGTTCCAAACTGTAGGGTGTTTGGGTTTTTTCATGCTGAAAAACAAGATTTTATGGCCAAATGTTATGAGAACAAAGTATTCACAAGAACCAGAGTTTCAATGCTCAATTTGGAGAGTCATTTTTAGCTATATAGTACAATCTCACAGTCTGTGCTCTTGACTTGGTACCAGTTATCCAGCTACGGTCCCAGGAAAGGATGTCTACGGACAACTACTGACAGAATATAACTAAAATTTGGCAATATTTTTGGTTACATTCTACAACACCAAATTTCACAAAAGTCACCATTGTGTCTCACCACATGATTCTTGAGGAACTAACTAAGCAGCATCATTAAACAAAATACATTGCCTTATAAATTGAAAAGGAATGACAGCTGCCTATGTCCAGTTCCCCAAACATTTTTTCCCTAAAACCAAACTATTTTGATGCATTAGTTCTCTCATGTTTATTTATAGTATCAATATCCAAAGGATTTTTCTAAGCAGAGAACCAAGTAAAGAGCACTTTGCAAAGATTGTTCTGGAGTACAGGAGGGGGAAACACTCACAAGAAATTGGGTATCTCAGTAATCATTCTTAGAAACAGGCATCCTCGTCACAACTGGGATTTGTCTGCCAAGGGACTCAGCTTTACATGGTTCGAAGTGCCACCTTATTGTCCACAGGTAGTTCACATTTGCCTTAAGTAAGAAGTGAGCTCATGCAGGAAGCCATATGAGGAGTGGCTTTAGTCACTTGGTTTGTTCAGCCTGGAGAAGAGAAGACTGAGGGGAAACCTCATCACAGTCTACAGCTTCCTCACAAGTGAAGGAGGAAGGGCAGGTGCTGATCTCTTCTCTTTAGTGACCAATGGCAGAACCCGAGGGAATGGCAGGAAGATGTGCCGGGGGAGGTTTAGGTTGGACATTAGGAAAAGATTCTTCACCCAGAGGGTGGTGCAGCACTGGAACAGGCTCCCCAGGGAGGTGTCACAGCCCCAAGCCTGGCAGTGTTCAAGAAGTAGTGGACAGTGCCCCCAGACACATGGTGTGAATTTTGGGGTTGTCATATGCAGGGGCAGGAGTTGGACTCGATGATCCTTGTGAGTCCCTTCTAACTCAGGGCATTCTATGATTCTATGATTCTCTAATGAAGCTGTTAGATTCTAGTTTCGGAGTTCCTAATGTGAAAGATCTACAAACACTTCTGTCAATATTAGCAGTAAAAACTTAAAAGTGAACAACAATTGCACCTTTTTTGTACCAGACTCCGTGTTCCCAGCTCAAGTCTACAGTGGTTTGATTGTTTGCTCCCAGAAAATAAATGATAATTTGTAAGAATCCATCCTGGTTTTACCAAAAACAACAACAAAAAAAACCCTTAAAGTTTGACAAATGCAATGGAGCAAATTAATTCTGAATATTTTTCTAGTCAAAACTGAGCTAAATCATTCTTAGAGTTTGAAGAGTGAAGTATTTCCACAAAGCTCTCAGATCTGTTCATAAAGACAAAACTCTCATTGAATTCAATGGAGAGGACGTCAACACTAGACATTTCTGTAAAGATTTATGCATACCTTCACTTCTCTAAAACTTGTTATACGTTATATGAAAAGGCAGCATGCCATATCGCATAAGTAATTTCAGTGTACCTTTTCAGCGAGACATGACAGTGGTGTGTAATTCAAAAACACCAACAAGATTTAATGAAAGTCCTCCCCACAAAGTACTTATAACTCTAGAACCAACTCTACTGTCTTTCATTCTACTTAACATAATTCCTCCCTATTGTGCATGTTTTAGCAAGCTAAATTACAGCAAACTTGGGTAAGAGAGGAGGGAAAGTGAACTCTATAATGCTGATAAGACTAATGGTTATATGGGCAAAGTTTTGGACAGAATGTAGTCAAAGGTGACGAATGTACACAAGAACTTGGTTTATTGATATACTGATTAATATTTTTGGACAAAGGAGGAGCTCAACACTGTTTCATCAGTTAAGGAGACTGTAGGCCAAAGAATGAGCTTGCCTGTTCAGACCAGAATGGAGAGACAGTGAATTCCCCATGTAACTTTATAGATGTCTGCTGTTTATAATACAAAACAAATCATGATAGTATCTCTTAAGCCTACAGCACCTTTTAGTCCATGGAATTTTAATGTGTTTTTTCCACTCATTAATTGTTTTATTCTTTCTGGAAGGCTGCATCGTTAAGCATAGCGTGTAAGATATGCTTAACACCGCGTACAACATGTGCAAGAAACTTTGTTACTTCTGTTGCTCTAAAGTATAACAGATATGCTTAGAGATCTCAAAATTTATTTATAAGAAACTTTAAGAGTTAAGTTGGGTTTTCACTTAGAGTTCAATGGGATTTTTGTGTATAAGATTAATGTAAGATCAACCATATTATATAGATACATTCCAGAACTGTTAAAATTATCATTTCAGTACATATGGGAAAAACAATAAAAATGTTTTAATGTGGATCACAAGGTCACCACGCATACACACACAGAATAATTGGCTGAAACTGGCATGGAGAAGCAGGATACTACCATTTTTAAAGAACAGTTTAAAAAACAGGGGCAGAAGCTTAATATAAGTTTGGCATTAAGGAAGGCTTGGGGCAGAAATATTTCATTCAAAGTGCAGTAAGCTTATGGAATATGTTAGAAGGCATAAATGAATTCAAGACAGCTAGATGTTTTTATGTAGAGAGATAAGAATGAAGGATTCAGTGACAAAGTAGAAAGATAAAGATCAAATTGAATAGAAAGATATAAAGTTCTTATACAGCTGTCTTCCTATTGGAATCTCAAAATTGTGGTGTAATTATCATGCTATAGTGATACAGTAAAATGGCTGACTGTATGTGAAGTGTCTTGTTAGAATATGTTAAAGGCAATATTTACAAAACCACTCAGTAATGAACTTTGTTGTTATTGAAGAGAGTGTAGTTAAGCTCATGCTTTGTTAAATCCTAAATTTAACGCTTGTCCTGTATCTCTGCAACCTCTTTCCATTTTCATGAAACTTAACCTTATTCTCAGCAAAATAACCTTGGCCAGTATCAGATCTAAACCTAGATAGAGGTGCTAATGTCATCAAGTAGATATCCAATCTGTCATCATGTTCCAGACCCAGCCCCAGCCGCCGTACATTGTCTATGAAAACATGATACTTACTCCAAACTTAATCTTGGCAATTTTGCACACCTCTATGCAATAAACTGGAAATGTGGGTCCCACAAATCTAGCTGAAGTACCAAATCTGAACCAAACTCAAAACTAATTATTTGTTTCAAGGTCAAGGACCTGTAACAACAGTCTATCATAGATGCCAGCCCTTCACCTTAGTCCAGCACAGAGTTGCTTCCGAGCTCCAGACCCAAACTGAAGCAGCTTCTCCCTGCTAGCACCATTATCAACCCTTTGCCATTGGTGATCTCTTTACTTGACTTGGAACTTTAACCTTTGTCTTGACTGTGGCCACATCCCCTAGCTCAAGGGCTGTAAGCAAGTCTAACCAAGTGACTTCTGACTAGAACAAAAGTTAGTAATCTCTGTCTCTAGCACCATCTCTCCTGCCATCTCCAGTGGTAATTTAACACCTGTTTCTCTCCCAACAGTTGCTGAACGTGGCAGTATGACTCCTCCACAAACCCTCTGAGTCCTTAACCCCACCTGCTCAGTCCTAGTGTTGGTGTTAATCTAATATATACTGACAGCTTCAAACCTAACTCAAACAGACTAATGCCTGCCAGAATAGCCACTAAACTCAGATTGTGCTGGGTAATTTAGGTCTAAGGTTTGGAATTAAATTATAGTTGTGCTGAATACTCTTGACCTTACATATATTATGTTCACAGCTAAAGTTGGCAGGAATCTGCTGAGCTGATGTGAAGGCTCAGTTTAGTTTTACAGATAGATCAGTAAGGCATCTTGCTTCATAAGGAGCTGCCAGATCAGTTTTGAAAATGGGACTGGAAAGAAACAAGGAACTAAGTTTTGATCTTCCAGCATTGAGGAAAGGCTAAAATTTGCAGTTTGGGCTGATTTTCTGCTCTTAGTTAGAAAGTCTGATCAGCTAAACTTCTGTCCAGTTAACATCTGAACTGGCACTTGTAATCCACCTGCATAGGTACAGGGCTGAGAAGTCCAGAATTGTCTTGGGGTAGAGTAGGTTAAAGATTAAGCTATAGACCACATTAGGAGACACAGCATTTGACTTTGTAAGAATGCTGATCAGTGCGCTGGGGAAATATTTAGCGAAGGCAAGCAGATTTCCCAGAGAGACAGCTGCAGAGAGAGGAGGAACCTGTGTTCATCACTTCTCTTTGAGCCTTTCAAAACTTCTTCCAACACTAGACAGGCTCTTAATCTTATCTCTCCAGGCTAGGGTGATATCAACTTTAATTCACCAAAGCTTAAGAGATAAAACTGGAACACCTCATGCTTCTCCTCCTGACAAATACATACCAGTTGTCTGCAGTGGAAGCAACAATGGGAACATTCATTTAAAACAAATGCAAGAAAAGGAAGCCCAAACTCAGAAGCTCTTCAGAAACCAAAGGAAACCAAATGTAGCCTTTCATTCCTAGACTAGCCAGAAATTGGCTTTTTCTAAGTGTTTGCATCATCACTTCTTCCATAACAGGCTTTTGATTGACAGGTGATTGCGGGAATATCCAAGAATATGACTGCTAACACACGGTTTTGTAATAGCAGGCTGTAATCAGAGCCTGAGCTCTGCTTGAGCCGTTGTTTATGAATGTAAGCCAAAAGCACTGGAATCCTTATTTAAGAAGAGCTGAAGGTTTTGCGGTGTACTTCTGGCAGCAATAGGGCATCAGAGGTATATCTTCAAAACCATGTTGGCAAACATGTTGTAACATTTGTGGTAGCCACTTGACAATGGAAAACATTAGGATGAATTTTCAGCTCATAAATAAAACAAGAAAGGCCCGTGCTTACACGATCATGGCTGTTGAACCTGGCCATTTGTATAATGTTCCCACTTGCAATGACATTCCTTAAGATGAGCAGTCCATCATTACAGAAAAAACACATAATTATGGTTACAGGCTTGTTTTGACAATATTTCTGACATTACTGCAACCTGCTTCAGAATTTCTTTATATCAGCTGACTTCAGGCATTTCACAAGTGACATGTTTTCTAAACACATTCAGCGGCTTCCTTGTCTCAAAAACAAGGGTGGTTCAGTTTAATTTATCAGATTTAATAGAAGTTGATTTAAAACTGATTTTGTTGTATACCAGCAGCAATGTTAGCAGCTGACTTCTAGTGGACAAACGATTTCCAGTCTCAGTCATTTTGTGAATATAGTCAAATCTATGGAAAACATTAATATACTAATTCTGTAACCCAGAATATTCAGAGTACTCAATTCACTATTTGCCCTAGAAACAGGCCATGCATAATTAAGTTCAATCTATAGAGAAAGAAACCCTACTAGCTGGGGTTAAACCACAACAGAAGTGCAATGTTTTGTTGCCTTGTAGGTATAGAAATAAGACCTTTAAATTGGTTTGAGGTGAAAATCCTCATTTCCAATAAAATACAGTACATAGCTCAGTTCTGGAATGAAAACATGCATTATAAAATATTATTAAGACCTTTATAAATTTGTATGACATCATATGGATTCTTTATAATGACTTAAAATAATTAAGACACATTCCAGTAGAAAAATAGCCCCAAGTACATTTTTAGAGATGTTTACGTATTTTCAAATTATTTTTTCTCTAGTGCAAGTGACATATAGAGAGTATTTGACAATGTGGTATGATTTAAAGATCTTGTTGGTACTTGCTAAGGGTGCATCAGTCCTGATTTTATTACCCATGAAGCCATTACAGACTCCATACCTTAGATTAATAGTATTTATCTTCCATGTATTAGGATATGTATTTGTTTCACTGTTTTCTCAATGGTAATCTCTTACTCTTTTGATTACATGGATGCACACCTACGTACAAGAAAGCTGTGCCTGGGAGATATGCATATTTTACATAAATATGTACATGTCTCTGTACACCCTTTCTTATATCTGAATATATTTGCATTTAACTTTTTTTTTTTTTTTTTTTTTTTAAAGTTAGCTTTCAATATCAAAACCCACAGTGTCAGGGCATAAAATACCTAAGACAGTCTCAAAGACCGGTGCTTGAAGGTAACGTACATGAATACAGGCTAGGTAATTTAAAAGTCAGTGTGATAGTCATTAGTAAGTATTGGCTTTTTTATAGTAATCAGAAATGTATCTGGTTTATTTTCAGTTGTTCCTGTTGTAATCTTACAGCTTCCATTCATGAACTTCTGGATTGTAACACTTTAGGTCATTTCCTTATCGTACAGTGGGCCTCCAAACTTATTTCCTGACATAAAATTCTTGGTGTATCCTTATTATTTTTAATTAAGTAGCCTTAGCAGTCACCAAAGTTTTGGACGACAGTCCAGGGAGTGTGAAATTCCAAATTTAAACACCTTCTCGGTGGAACCAGGAACCATTTGCCAATTGAAATTGCATTTTTCATGATGTGGGATCATTTTTTTCCAGCAGGAACTAAATCTGCTAGCTCTGTTTAGATCTGATTGTTGCTCACAGTTAGTGATGTGGTCGAATCAACTTGCCAAGTCATCACTTGACCTTCTGTCCTTTTCCAAGGCAAATTCCAGCTTTTATTGTTAAGAAGCTGCTCTAATTAAAGATGGCCTTGCAGGCAGCCTTTATGAAAGAGAGTGTTGTCCATTTGACTGGCTGAAGTTCCTGCTAGTAAAATATACTTACTTTTTGGCATCTTTCCTGAGGAGTCTCACACTACTATTAAACTGATAGAAGCAGTGCTGTTAGAGATGTTATTGTTGAGGAAACAACACAATTTTAAATACCATGGTTTTGAACATTCTTTTGTTCAGATCAGGCAATGTTGAAACTGGCTACTAGGAGCATCTTTATGCTAGATCTTTCAACTAGTTATTCCATCAGAAACAGTGATCTGGGATATGTCAAGGTCCTGGAATAGATCTTCACCTCCACACAAATATAAATTTATTTATTAACTTATTTTATACTCACTTGCAAAATCCATTATTTAAAAAATAACTCAAAATACACCTATCATGAACTGAAGAATAAGTATATGACCGGTACATTAAAAGATGTCATTCAGATCATGCCATCTGAGAATACATGGACGTTTCTAATAGGAAAAAAACCTGTATTTTTAGGACATTTAATTTTAAAATAATCTAATTTAAACCTCAAGACTTTTTAAGACATTGCAAATACTTTTAAAGTAGAACAGAATATTGTTTTCATGAAGCATCTCCTCAGCTAGACATATCCCTTCCATATCTTTGCTAATGCCGTTTGTTAGTTTATTGTTTGATGTGCAAGAAGAGTCATACAAAGGTTTCAGTTACTATACCATTTCAGTCATGTCACCTGAGCTTATTGCTTCAGTTACCAAAGCTGGCAGCTATGTAGTTATTACTTTATACTTATCTCAGGAGACTTTTGTGAAGATTCAGCTACTGTCTTTTGAGTTTTAAGAGCACGCAGTGCCATTGTCATTTCACCTCAGTGGCAAATTCTTTGTCATTTTTGCTATTATAGAGTTGTCCCTTTATCAACCGTTCTGATGACACTCCTGCTTCTGTGTGCTCTGAATGATTCAGCACAGCTTTCCATGCTCATCAAGATATTATTGGGGTTATATAGTAAATACAGACATAACTCTTCTCTACAACAAGACTGTGTATAAACTTTCTATTTTTCATCTTCTCTTGGCCGTTTACTCCATCTCCTTCTGACAGCTAGCTACTCCTGCACACCTATGCAAATGTTTTTAGAAGTACATGGTAACTGGATAAGTTTGTACTCCTGCTTTTTTAAACCCTTGTAATTTCCCTGATGCACCTTACAGTGCAGGCACACAAGCCAACGAATTAATAGAAAGTGAAATGGACAGTAAATCAAGGGGGTAGGAGGAGGGTATGAGAAAGGATCAGGGAGGAAACCTCTGAAACTGGCAGGCCTGCAAGAGAATGTGCTAGGGGACCTGAATCACAAGATTTAAAACTTTCCTTGCCAACCTGCAGGGGGAATATTGTCATAGGACAAATGTTTGTCCTTATCTTCATTGGAAAGTAATAACAGTATGATTTGTACCCACCTTTAAATACATGCTTTACAGATAAACCTTCATAAAATATTTGAAGAATATCAGCATTTCAGAAGTATCTTTAAAAGTCAAGAAAACATTAGATAACTTCAGGTAAGAGTTCTAAGTGGAGGGCAAAATCTGTTGAGGACTGATTTCTGGGGTACTGTATTAGTAATTTGCAGATCTCACTTGCAGGGTAGAACTTCAGACCAAATTCAGAAATGAACCTTGAAAGACTACATGAATAAAAGGCGGAGTCACCCTCAGACTGATATCCCATGACAGAAAGCAAAAAACATGAACACAGGAGTCTCAGAATTTAGATCCCAGATTGTGGCTGACAGCCTAACAGCTTTTAAGTGAATGAACCTAAATGTTTCCTTGGAGTTTATGAACAGGCATGGCTCAAGTTTGGCTTTTCAGGTATTTGTTTCAGAATATAAGAATAATGTTTACACTCTGCAGCTTATAAATTATATTCTTTTTTTTTTCCTTCTTATTTCCTCGTAACTACTGTCATTTGAAGACACCTAGCAAACTTTCTCACACGTCTCTTCAGGGCTGTCATCTTTCTTTTGTAGGATCCAAAATCTTCAATCTGGATCAAGCTACTGAAGAGTTTTTTGAACATTCCTTTGCTAAGCTGTCAGGGCTAGTGTGGGCTGGGCTGGTGTGAAGCGGAAAAATGAGGACAGGTCCTGGATCCAAAGGCACATAAATAAGAATATCCTAAGAACTGCAACCCATGTAACTACTCTGCTTCTGCCCATTATCTCTTCCCTTTCATATTATTTTGTTAATGCACTATACCACTTGAAGGTCACCCAAGGTGAGAAGAATTGAATGTGGAAGTTTGGAAGTTCGTTGGATCATTGAAGGAAAGATGCAGGATAGGACACATCCCATTGAAAGTTACAATGAACACAGTGAGAAAATATGTACTACAAATGCCATCTATTAATCAGGAGAAAGTGTGTGGATATTTTAAGGGACAAATGGGAAGGAATATAAATGAGAAAAGGAAACAGTGAGGCAGTTGTAAAGTGGCATAGCTGAGGTTCAACGAACACACCTGGCGGAAGCAAATTTCTGAAGTGTTTTGTAACGTGGTATTCTGACTAGGACATTATCAGCAGCATGACATAACATAATGCAGTCCTGTGTAGTCCTGGGGAGCACCAGGGGCTTGCTCAGTCTTGGTTCCATTACACACTGCCTCACAGTGTTCCATTACAAGAAAGAGTGAAAATTCATTAAAACACATGGTGGTCCAAAATGTGCACAGAAGGCAGTCACAGAAGCAGTTACTTTTATTAGGAGTAAAATTTTCTATGTAATATAATATTTCCCAGCCTTACTACCAAAAGGGCAAGAAGAATCTAAATGGAAAATATAACTGCATTCAGTGTGACACGTTTGTGCGCACATGCACACACACTCACTCATTACATACATAGAAAATGGGGGAAGTAGGTTAACACAAGGGAAATATGCTACATAAAAAGGCTTATTAGTAAGGGCTATTCAACATCTGTGGAAAAGTTGACAAATTCTGTACTAATGGGTCTATTTTATTAAAAGATTGATTGATTTAATTTTTTTTTTAATTGCAAGCAGCTCCTCGGGGTTATTTAACAGCATGAAAGAGCTATTGCATTGGAAAGTATAAATATTTCAAAGTGGGAGCTATAATAGAAGATAAAGGATGTAAAGGGTTACATTCTGGTGCCACTCATTTTAGTACATACATTCTTACCGGCTTCAGCCACAGCAGTTTTGATTACACATACGTCCAGTCCTCGCACTGAATCAGTAAGTCCTTTATTGTCTCTAGTTCATTTTACTTCCACATTGACAAAATTGGCTCAAGAGCATCAGATTAAGGGACTACTATTGTGGCAAACTCCATACTGTTCCCAGCTGTTCCCTGCGATGTCTCCTTTCAGCATCATTTAAAATGTCTATAGATTTCTGATTGCTCATAAAAACCCATTTTTACCATTTTGCATTAATTTCCTAAGTTCGTCAGCTGCATCATTCCACCAGCAGTTCTCTGAGCCCTGGAAGTAGCTTGTTCATTTTTTTAAATTCATAATTATTTGGTTGCGTTCGAATCATTTGGATGGAAAAGTGACAATGGAATTTGTGATAATCAGTGCTTATGAGGAAGTTGAAGATACTTTTAATCATGTTTTTCAGTACATGCTTGCTTAGTTTCGATCTTTTCGTTTTACAAGTGAGTAGTAAGTAAACTGACAATCAAAAATCCTGCATAGTCAGATTGCTTGGAACTCATCTGCTTTCCAATATAGCCCACAACCTCAAAGGCAAATATGATAATTACCCTACACAGTAAACCACGTAGTTTTAATGCAACTCTGGCATTGCTGGAAAGCAAATTTGGCAGCAAACTGATTTACTGTTTCATAAAGTCCCAGAAGATTCCCAGGTATATGTGTGCTTCATTATTCATAGACCTTTTTCTTTGACAGATTTGAATGGTAATGCAGTTTTCTGTAGGTTCAGGGTTGCTTTTGAGTTCATGTTTGCAAATCTGCAGTCTGGCCTTTGTTAGTAGATTTATGATAAGCTTTTTGTCCAGCATAAATATCAAATTCAGTGCGCACATTTTTATATACCAATGACTGTACTACTTCAGCAGATAGGTTTTCTTTAGATTTATCTCTCATTCACTCATGTACCCCATAATGCTCTACTTTCAACAAAAACCATGTTTAACGTTTCATTGAGACACATCTATGCATTGAAATATTTGTTGCACAGGAAAGTTCCAGGCTAGTCATTAGCCCTGCAGAAATATTGCCTGGGGGTGGGACATATTTCAGGTTCCTTATATATAGTGCTCTGTTCGTAAAAGTGATCCTATCTCCTCATGGTTCTGTTGCTGTTTTGTTATCTTCCTGAGGAAAGCATAAAGGTCTTCTATATTTGTTGGTGGCAAGGACAGTGAAGAGGCTGAGTGAGTTCAAAATACAATAGCTCAATTTGCACCAACAGAGAGACTTGGTGTTTTTGAATAAGCAACGTGCGGAAGCCTGAAGGCTCTTCTTTCAGGGTCCATTGTGGTAACTGGAAGAAAACTAAACTACGTTTTCTCTCGTCAAAGTCAAAAAACCACTTATTTGTAAAGCTCTTTGTTTTAAGGACTCCATCCCATCTGACTGCTTACCCTAAGACAGTGAAATAGAAACTCTTCTGTCAAGAGAAGAATATTTGAAATATGAATAGGCCTGCTGGCTGCCTTTACAAATAAAGCAAACAATACCTCAGTACTAAGAGAAATAGTACTGGAACCATCTCAAATTGTGGAATGAACTCTAGATAGAGGTGTCAAACTTGTCTCTATTCAAGATGAGATCTTAGTAATCCATCTTATGGAGACACGTAATTACTTTTCAGCCACTAAGATTGTTATTTCACAGACTCCATAATTTTCACTTTTTTTAAAAAAAAAGGTTCTAAAGTAGCAAACAACTTGAGCTTTTATATTTGAAATGTCTTGCTGATTTGAAGGCAATGGATGAAATAAGGATACCAGTAAAGTTAATAAAAATATTGTCTCATGCTAAAAGTACTGCACTGAGCCTTCTGTCGGTGAGCTGTTTGTCAAGAACATTTTAAACAATTGATACCAAAAAGCTGCTTTGCCATCCTATGAAGTCTTCCTGAATTTATGATATTTTTAACTTTCTGATAGGATTCAGTTTTCAAACCACAAGGCATATAAAACATCTAAATGCACAATTAATCAGCAAATGGCATGATAATTCCCTCTCCCCATCCCCTACCAGTAGAACTTTTATTGATATGGTCAGTGGTAGCATTTCTTTGCTGTATTTATTTGCCATCACTTTACTTTGCTGACTTCAAAGACAGAGGGGTAGAAGAGTTTTCATCATTCTTTTCTCAGAACTGAGCACAGGAAATGGGGGATCTGTGCATTTTATCAACTTGGCGTCTGTGTCGCTATGGCACTGGGGGAGGAAGAAATGCCATGATTTCTAAAACTGAAAGCCCTAGACAAGTAGATGAGCCAAGAAAGGATAACTAAGAATTCATCCTAAAATGAAAATTTGCTTTTCATTATGAATGTGCTGGGGAGAGCAGGAGAATTGAAGTTCGCTATGAGACTGCAAGGTACAAATTATTACAGCAGTGCATCTGGACTCTGATACAGCTCCCACTGAAATCAGTCAAAAGAGTCTTGACATTGGTTATACTGGGCATAGGTTCATCATGTTCCTCAGTGATAACATCCATCCTGCTAACTAATTAATTAATTAATTAATGCTATAAGGGATGATGAGAGTAATTTAGCTGTTGCAATTTTACTATGATTCTGAATCAGAAGATACAACAAAAGTGTATATGGTGGTATCTCATTCACATCATTTGACTCATTACATCAACATTCTCTAAAATACTGCTATGTTTTAGGAGGCCATATCCCATCTTCAAAACAGCATTTAGACAATTAAGAACCCAGCTATGAAAAATTAAGTCCAGATACCTCCATTATTTGAGGGACTTGGAGTGCATTTCTGTAATTTCTACTCTCTTAATTGCTCTCAGTCTCATCTCATCAAACATCGGGGTTTTTTTTTAAATCTAAACCAAATTAATTATCTAGTTTCCCATAGCAGTCAATGAAGAAAGACAAGAAAATCCATGGGCATAAAAGAGATATTTAATATCAGAGAAGAAAACCATCTTCTGGAAATAGCTGTCTTTCTCTGCTAATGACTGAGGAGGATTTGATGACTACCTTCAACCAGACAGTTAACTTCTAGACAGCTAAAATTAGAGGACATGAAACTAAACCTTAATGTATATGAGACAACATAATTCAGAGTTAAATTTACCTATTTCTTGTTTTTCAAGTGATTTATATTACCCACCTAATGCCCCTTAGGCTGTGTTTGACTAGAGCAATATATTTGCCTAAAGAGGCAAGCAAGAACATTCCAAAATATATTCTGAATAGTGCTTTGTACAAAATCCTTATTTCCTACTGTAAAATCCTGCATTTCTATATGAATTCTAACTCTGATTAGCTAAGTTTCAATACGTTTATTCTTGTAAGAAATTTGTACTGTATTTGGAGTCAATTTCTTACCTTAAAAAATTTACAAAACTTGCTTGTAGATTCTTTTGTAACTTCTTAAGTGATGAAATGAAGTAACATGAATGTTCTTTTTCTTTAGGTCACCCCTCAACACTGGGATAAAAGCAAATATGACTAATGCACGTGTAATAGTTTTGGGTTTCTTATAAACATTTTTTGTCAGATTCATCTACACATTCCTGAGAGAAATGCAAAAAAAAAAATTCCCTTAATGTTTAAATTCAATTTGCAGATTAATGGAGGTCAATTTTTAGCTAACCAGTCGGTTCGCAAAAAATATGTACCCTGAGACAGTCATCTGATATATCATCTTTTACATTAGATTTCTTCTATTATTTTCTTCACCTTGAACACTCCATATATTAATGTCTAATTTCCATAAATAATTTCCTTCATCTTCATATACTCTTTAATAATTTCTTTTGTCATATATTTTAGGCCAATACCTCTTAATGACCCTCAGTTTTCCCACCCTGAATATTGCCCTCTGATATTGCATTTCCAAGAATCTTGCAGTTATTTTCTATAGATAAACTTACAAACTTTCCATTCTTTGGACTTAGGATTCTCAGCATTGTCACTCAGAGACTCTTTAGAAAGGTTTGAATACTGCACATATACATAAATAATTAATTTGCTAAATATCATTAAGGTTCCAAAGTCAAATGGTAGTTTTTGATCAGAAAATACATGTCTTATTATGCAGAATTTTGCTACCATTCAGTTTGTTATGAAAAGTGATGAAAAATTGAAGAAATTCTGTGCAAAAGATGATGTCATCTCAGATAAGGGCAGTCTGTCTGCACACTGCTCCAAGGCTGCACATTCACTGATCCTTAAAGTCAATGTAATACAATGAACTGAGTAGTAGAGTGAAAATACAAGTGAGTATCACTAGACCTGGTCATAAAAAACATTTCAAGACTGGTGAAGACAGGAATGCTAGAAGAAATCATCTTCCTCCAGTGAAGGTTTTATATTTAAGACTGAGATGTCTGTTTGTATCCCAGTTTATGTGGGCTTAAGCCCAAAGAGATTCAAACACATACTTCACACTTAGGCATGAGGCTCCTGCAAGAAGAGCTGATCAGTGACTTCCTACAGGAAGTATTCCCTTCTAGAAGTCAATTCAGGATTCACAGGACCACCTAGAAGGAGTGTGATTAAGGTAGTTTAATTTTTAAGATTCTTTTTTGTTAGGCAGAGTCTTAGGCTCTAGTGCTTTCTCTCAACATTATGTGTTTTGTGCAATGATCACTTCATGTAAAAAACAGCACCATTTCTCCTGTTACCACTCAGAGATAACTGTTTTTTCCTAGGCAATGTGTGAGAAGTATAACGCTTAGCTCTGGCTTCTTGATTCCACTATGGAAATCGCCTGCAATTATGAGCAGCAGCCTCTACCATCTAATGCCAAAGGCTTTCAACTGGATCTTACCTTTGGTTAGGCATTAGCTGCCCCACTGATATCATCTCAGACTGATGATAAATTACTAATTCCATGAATGTTTAGGAGGTGTTTTGACATAGAGGGTGGACTGGATCTCTGCTGTGGGAGACAACACATAGTGTTATATCCACACGGTCTGAGTCTAGTTGTCCCTTGGCAGTGCAAGACTGGATGCAGAGAAGAGGCAAGACAGCCTAGCCTCTCCCCTTTTGACCAGCCTTAGAGATGGGGTGAACTGGCAGGGATAGGTTGGTTTCCCCCAGGGGCACCAGCTCCTCTCCTCCCCAGTTTGCTCAGGTGCTCTCAGGGTGCTAGGGTTTCCAAGGTCAGATTAGTTCGGCTCTCCCTGGTGCAGGCTGCGCCTTCACTGCTAGTCCTGGCCTTAACACTTTGGCTCTGGACGGAAACGTCAACGTAGAAAGGTCAGGGCTAAGCCAATTTGAACTTGAAACCAAGTATTTAAATCCTAAGGGGATGTAGGGATGGGGGAGGGCAGGGGTTTGGAATGACGGCTTTCATACAAATACATGAAACCCATAAAAACGTTTACAAGACACAGCTAATCTCAAGATAACGTTTTTGGCCATTGTAGAACTGACTCATCAATACAAGAGAGTGTATTTTTGGCTACTTTATTTTAACTTTCTCTTTTACGGTTAATATTTACCAAGTCTCTGGGGCCTAAAATTACCTCACCCTTTTGCTTCAGGTCTACAGCTGCAGTTTCTTGCCTCACCATAGAAACGCCTGGAATGCAGCATTGTGTTTCCTTTTCTGTTAGGAAAATAAGGGAAGCTGAAGTAGCAACTACCACCAAGAGACAGATAAATGCCTTTATACATGACTAATGAATAACTTAAAACTACGTTACTGAGTGGAATGTAGTTGACTTTCAGGTACTCTGATACTCCAACAGGCAATGAGTCAGCTGCAGTACTTGGTGTATCTTCTTGTGTCCTCAGAATATACGTTCGTCTGTTTATCAAATAAAAAACATCTAAAATTCATTTTTTATAGTTAGTCTGGAGAAGAACTGTTTGGCTTTTTAAGTGGCCAGTGATTATAGAGTTTTCTTTATCTGAAAGTTCAACAGAAAACCTACCTGAGATTTGAATTTAAACTAGTCGAGTTGAGCCGCCAGACACTAAGGTACTAAAAATCTTGAGCTCTTTTAGAAAATCTTGGCCCCTTTTTATTTAAAGAATTCTTAAGCAGAGTGAAAGCTGCATCTCTCTGATCCAAGAATTATGTCTTTTGAGCCACGCCAAGAAATGAGGTAGAAAAAGGTGGAAAACCTTATAGTGCCAGAGTTGATAGGACTTGGCTTTGGAATGGCTTCTGTGATCCTTCCCATTACAGTGCCATATGACTGAAAAGAACTGTAAATACTGGTATCTTTCAATAATGCACAATGACATCTTTTTGTTGCTTCTGTTACTATACATGAAAATTTCAGTAACCACCATGTCATATTCTGTATTTCTGGGATAGACATTATTATTATACTTTGCATTTTAATGCAGGATTGTTACTAACTGCTATTTGTCTTTTGGCAATGTTGCTATAACTTAAACCTGACAAGTTATTACTCAGTTATGAAGACAGGACTTGGACACATAGTGAGTGCTAATATCAGACCATAGTACCTTGGAAAATGAGTTTCTTAGGAACATAAAACGTTGCAGGAGGGTCAGACTAGATGACTTTTGAAACTCCCTTTCAGCCCAAATTATTCTATGATTCTATAAATATTAGAAAAACTCTTTTCAACAAAAACGTATCCCTGTGCCACAAATGTAAATGAGACCATAGCATTGGTCTTTTTAATTTCTATACACCATGAAAGCCAGCATGTGCCAGTTGTTTCACAGGACAGGTGACTAGATCTCAACATTTCATTGACAGAAAGAATGCAAAGGAATTTCTTTAAGACATCAATCTATTTAACATGTTGTATCTTTATTCAGGTGGCTGGGGCAGGTAGGAGAGGAAGGGAGAATCAAGGTTAATACACTTACAGTACCAAACAAGGACCTCACACATAACATCAGTAGAACAGCTTTAGGTTTGCAAAAAAAATCAGAATATGGTCAAAGGAGGGACATGGGGGAGAAGTTTTTTAAATTAATAATTTAGTGGTAAGAAATGTCTCATTGCATAAAGACAATGTAAAAAATGTAGAATCAACAAAGTGGAAGAGAATTTACTGTCCCTGTTGTTCAAACCATTGAATATTTACACACACATGCCAACAAATAAAGAGGTGAAGCAAGCACTGGTGTCAACTTCTATGTCAACTGGATCAGATCACTGTTTTCACTCTGTAATAAACATTTCATATTGACCTTATTTACCTAGGATGCTTACAGTGCTGCCAGCTACATTGTAACTCAAGTAACTCCATAGTTTGCTTGCCAGAACTGTTAAAGCATTTCTTTTGTAATGTACCATGTTTTAGTCGAGGAAGTGGGTAAAGAAATGACACTATATGAAACAATAGATCTTATTTTCACACAGTCTTGGACTGGAACATTCTCATTTTGGACATAAAATATATGATCTAATTTCCACTGGAGCTAAAAGCAAAAACAAACCAAAACCATTCCAATTTCAAGGGGAACCTAATTCATATTTGGTGGATGTGTCTATAAGTAGATATCAGCTGACTGAAGCTTTGCCACAGTATTATTCACCAGCTAATCTTGGACCGCAAAATTCCATAAAATAGTTCATCCCCATTGCGCCTCTCTGTGGTGCTTTTGTCTAATTATGTTAGACAAAACACAAGGCAGATAATTGAAAATTTTTTCCAAATAATTCAGAGGAAATGGAAGAGCCAAACACTGGAATAATACAAAGCTAGGTAAAGCCACCATGTTGCTCGAGACCTGCACTGGACTGCTAATCCTTCTCATCACCAGACACAAAAGAAAAGCATCACCTGTTTCTTAACTCCTGTCTTGCTGTTTGGAAAGCTCAACACTAACTACTCTTGTTCAAACTCCTAGATTATATCCTCTGTCCCAAAACAGGTTCTTACATGTTTCTGATTTTGCTGACAAATTGATGGATAGACAACTCCTTCCTTGTGCAAACCTTTCTTTTTACTGTCATGCTTAGCTCATGAAAATGCACTGCTTGAATAGTTCTGTGATGCAAAAAGACTAACTCTGTTTCTCTCTATGGTCCACTTTACACTGGACCCTTATCTTCGTCCCTTGTGTTTCAGAATTACGATAGAGGCTTTGATTACATGACCATTTAGCTCTGGGCAATGGCCAATATTTATGTTACAGATATGAGTTAATTAGGCCAGGAACACAGACACGTTTCCTACACTGATTTCAGTAAGTTATCAGATTACACAGGTAAATTGACATCCAGGAATTTCCCTATCAGAAAGTCCTATCTTAATTCATTTTCACAAGGGAATTAAGATAAGGGTGGTATGGGAAGAAAGGTGCAAGAATACTGTTGAGAGGAGACCAAGTAAGGGCCCCAAGATTGAAGAAATCTTATCTCTGAATTTCTTGACCTCTTCTAGCTTAGATTCCATTCTGAATATTTCATATTTGTAACCTTTGGGGCTCAACTTCCTCCTTCGTGCTTTCTTTTCGAGACAATAAATAAAATTAAAATATTAAAGGAAAAAGGAAAAGAGAGAATTTAAGCAAGGAAGAGGAAGTAGAAAGATGATAACTTTCCCCAGGTCCACCTCTAATAGAGCTGTAAGTTTCCTATTCAACTTGCAGTCCCCTTTTTTTCTTTTCTCCTCTTTGAGATTTATTCAGTATATATATAAATAGATGCATAATCAGGACAAATTAAAAAATGCAAGTCTTACTGGACAGGATCCTCAAGTTGTAACTGATTTCAATGAGTGCAGTACTGAATTTACCTAACATGACACATAACAAGCCATCCTTTTAAAGTACAAGTTTCATGCCTTTGTCTAGCTACCATTTCAAAAAAATACATCAAACACATAACAAGGTGAAAAACTGCATTATTATAAAACCATTGAGGTGAATTACAACAGTCTGTAGAAAACACAGGGCCATGCTGGTTGGTCCTTTCCCTGAGACTGACTGGCAGGTGTCCTGCAAGGTGAAGCTTAGACCTTGTGGCTTCAACTCTGCCCACACTCCTTTTGTACAGTTCCAGACAAGTTCATTCTAAAAGATGACAAAGTAAGTATACATCAAATCCAAGCTTATTCTTAATAGTCAGATCAGTACCATTATGTCTGAAACCACCAAACAGGAGATCCTTCTCACCTCTTATGTGTCACCTGATCTCTATAGACCAAAGAACAACACCAAGTGACAACCAGGAAGCAGGATCGGGCACACCAATGTCAGTTCCCCTCGAGGATTTTATTCTATTTCCACAAATCTACCACTTTGCTGCTATTAGCAGTGTGGGTAACATATCCATAACCTAGTCTACTCACCAGCTTTGGGAAGACAAGGGTTATCTGAAATGCTTTGATCCAGGACAAAGAAAACTCCTTTAACATTAGTACAATCAAGAGCTATCTGCGACAAGTCAAGAATGAGACTTTATAGGGAAGCAGAAAACACATAGCTCTTTTGGTCTTACTGAGGTTTGTAGGGTCATTTCAAATCCATAAAACAAGTGAATGAAAAATCATTACATAGATCCTATGTATTTTTGTTAGTTACTGCATTACTTTGTCATCCAATGCCTGACTTATATCTGCCTATTGAGCTAAAGGATAAGCTTGCAGATTTTTAACAATCTACAGCCTGCAGGTTGAAGGTTTTAGCCTCCTACCTCAAAAATAGATAGCTAAAAAAGTGTTAAACATAGCTTAAGATAACACAGATAGCAGTAGGGCTCATTTAACACAGCAAAGCACCCTTCCTCCAGAGAAGTAGAAAAGGGTTACATTTTTTTCTTGGTACAAAGGGATTCAAGTGTAACCAATTAGTTTATGTCAGTGGAGAATATGGTCCTGTTAAAATCAATCAGATAGAACCTGATATGAAGAAAAACACTATACTTACATACAGCAGAATGTCCACAGAAAAAACTATTACAGAGAAGGTAGTAAAACTCAGTTGCTGCAATGAGCAGGAAACACTGGGTAGCAGAAAGTTGATTAAGTACATGTCAATTGGAAGACCTCTCCCTGAGCACTCAATCACATAGACTCCTGGGGAAAGTTCAAAACAAGAGCTCTTCATGTGAATTACCAGGAAGGGGGAAGAGGCACCCCTTCCTGGAAAACATACTGTCAAAGAATGCCAAAACTGCTGGAAAAAAAGTAATAAAAGGGAGAAAGATAAAGAAGGGGAAAAAAAAAAATAGGACATTTTGAATTACTAACTATATAGAAGAATTGAAGAATGATACAGATGTGGCAGGCCTTTATGAACCATTTATAAAGAAACAACAAAATAGGGCTACTCAGGAAAGTTCATCTGAGTGAGAAATGACATAATCTACACTATGTCTACACTGGTGTTTAATTCAAATTAAACAATCCACTTGAATGAAATATGAATTTAAGCTAGATTTCCTATAAGATGGTATGGGGGCAAGCCCTAACATAGTTACACAAAAGGAGTATAGCCAAGAGGAGGACAGCGTTAGTGTAGTGGAAAACACTATTGAGTCAATTGGTTGCAGGCCAAAAATTCATATTACTGAAGGCCAATGTTGAAATAGTGAGAAAGCAGCAGTTTGTAGACATCAGTTCTGGAAGTGATGGGAATTTCATTGCTTAATAACCACAAACACTGTACGTATCCTTCAGCTATCAGAGCAAATGGGATCTCAGCGTATGGATTTTGCTGTCTATGAAGTGCAAGTACATGACAGCTTACAGGCAAACACAGCAATCAGACAGCACACAGCTGCCAGAGATGTTGAAATAATAGCTATTTTCCATAGAGCAGAGAGTATCTGACTTCCATATTTCAGTGCTGTGCATTTCAGTCAAAAGGAGGTGATCTAACACATATGTTAGTGGACATCTATTTATTGTGCATCTTCTAGAGTGCTAATCACCATGGTGCACGTTTGCTACTAATACTCTCTGCCAATGTATTCAGCATACAAATTCTTTAAGACCGTCTTCACTAAGAGGCACAGCCTGGATTTCCCAGTTAAATTGGCTAACCACTGAGATTGTCTCTTGAGCCTCAAACTCTGTACTAGTTTTCTTAAAGACCCTGTGCCTGGTAATTGTGAAAAAGTGAGAATTTTACTGTGCACATTTCTGGTTCTAGGAAAAAAAAAAAAAAGGTTGAATATCAGGCACAAATAAGTTGTGAAGAGTCTGGTACACAGAGTTAAGTAAAAGAAAATCCAAAATTTATTACAATGTTTCAAGTCTCAAAATTGTGAGGGGCTGATTTAGAAACAAGTAACAAGCTTGTTATCTCCAGAAAAGTAAACAGAACTGTACTGAGGCAAAACAGAATGAAAAGCTTATGGATTTTACTGACAACCAATCATTTATCTTGGGAAAAATAAATTTTAAACTACTTCTGCTTATGCTTTAGAGAAAAGGGGTTTTTTTAACTTTATTAACATGAAGCTGTGCTTATTCAGGCAAGTATTTGGTGGGTTTAGGGACCTCTTTCCATCTAACCTATCAACATTATTATCTATCCCTTAGAACAGGTAAATTTTGAGGACTTTACCTCTCATATTTATGAGAAAGAAGAAAACACTCTTAAGCTGCAGACAGGCAAAACAACGATTTCATGCTTAATACTTTCCTGTCTTTCCCCTCAGACTCCAAACCAGTAAGTTCACATTTAGAATCTTCTAAAGAATTCAGGAAAAGCCTTCAGTATTGATATGAAAGTAATAGTGGTAATCCATTAATAATAACAAATAAAGGTGAATGGATTGATATTTTTCTATTAAGTTTTATAGTCAAACAACGACTGAATATTTGGGACATTATTCCTATACCTCTAATTTTTACAAAAATATTTGCATTAATGATTGTGAGCGGAAAAAAAAAAAAAAAAAAAAAAGTGTCCCTACATAGATATTCTTTCCTTTCTGAGAGTGTACAGCTCAAAATATTTCAGTTGTCTGCACAGAGAGTAGCAACTGCTATTGACCCATACAGCTTGTCAGATATGTAGTGCACTGTATGTAAAGGTGTCCCATAACCAATCAGCTCATTATTATGTCAAATATCTGTTCTGGTGTTCAGTCTACCTAAACTTGAATTAGCCATCGAGGCTTTTTTTTTTTCCTTCTGGTAGAGAATGGAGTAAAAAAAGAATGGAAGCAAAGAAATAGTGTCTGTGCTTCAGTGTTGCAAAGAAAAGCTTCCATGTAAGAAGTGATCATAGATGGTGAATTGACATCTGTCTGGGGCTGGAGACAGATCTAACAGAAATGGCAAAATGAGAAGCTGGATCATCAGTTCTCGAGTTCCACTTCCAACTTGTTAATGCTTTTATTAATTATTTTGGTGGTTTTCTTTTTAGTAAAAATAATAAAATGTTGATTAAGTGCTAACCTGAGAGAAAGAAAAGACTGTGAGGCAGGAAGAATATTCATAGGGTAGAACAGATAATAAAATGGATGTTTTCATTTTCTGATTAAAGCAAAATTTAAGGCACCAGAATTTTGTGTGGGGTGGCAGAATTCCCGTCTTCAATTAGTATGGTGCCTAGAAGAACTTGGCACCTCCAGAATTCCCATAGACTTCTGGTCAAATCACACCATTCAGAAATGTAAGATCCATGCTACTTTTTCAATCAACTCTAATTAGAATAGTTTTAATTTACAAGGGCACTTTGAAGATTCAGGACCAAATTAACTTGAGATGAAGTAAATGCCATTCCCTGAAGACACTGGAAAAGTGCCTGGTCCTAATAATGGTGAATATGATTCACCGTGTTTAAACCTTTATAAATGACAGTCTAGTGATTCCATTATTTAGACATCACTTACCAGACACTGGCCTTCAAACATGCTATAAGCCAAGCACCGCTTCATCAGTAATGCCAATGGATGAGTTAAAAGTCCCGCTGAAGTTCACGCTGAAGGAAAGCCTCAAAGAATTCAGTACAAATTATTGCTAAAGATTCCCATGGCTCCCTCTCCTCTAATGCTTAGCAACAAAAATATGGTGCTCCACATAGTTGTAGGGCCACTGTGCCAACATACATAAAGAGTAAGGGGTGGGAGGGTTAAAGGAAGGATGTCAGTCATATTTTGGGGAAAAAAATGACAGCAGTGGCTCACCAGAAAGTGTTATGGCTAACAGTCTCCATCATTATCTTATTTCTTAGTATCATAGTCTGTAATTAGAGTGCAGCTGATGTGCTGAGAAATATCTTTTCCACTATTTACACAGATGAGGGAAGCACTTATTCAAAACCTAGTCAGGTTTCCAAATGGTTTAGGTCCCATGCTGATTTCCCCAGATATTTTTTATCAAGAAAGATGGATAGGCTTCTAACTCAATACTGTTTCTATATCAAGAACACATTTCTATTTCCATGTTTATATTTATCAGCCTGAAAAAAAAAACATATAGGTGTCATTTGACAAGAAATATCATGCTCGTCTTGTGAAATCCTGGAACTGCTGAGGTACAACAATAAATTTATTTTATGTGGTATACTATTAAAAATTACTTACTTGACTTAGAATTATAAACATGTATTTTATGCTAAAGCTAGCTAGAAGGTTACATCTTAGTTGTGGTCTTTCTTCATCCATTTGCAGACATCACTTTTGCTAACAAACCATTTTTATTTATATGGATATAATGTCATAACTGAAGCAGCAGAAAAAGCTATCCCAAAACACCTAAAAAACCCCTTCATTACAAGAAATGAGATTTATAGTTCCAGGGTGAGCTCACATAAACACAATTACGATATGAACTGTCTGAGACGTCGATAGCATTGCCTAGGGCAATTATCAAGGGCCTCCTTACCTTTTTTTTATCATGTCCCATACTGTATCATGTCTCACAAATAATGAGACCACAGCAATCCCTGCAGAGCCATTGAGACAAGAAAATAATAGAAGCAGAAAGGATTGGTTAATCCTTTCTGTAAGTTAAAAGTTTTGCAATTTGGCACAGACTTTACAGGCAATGATATAATGAATTTTGTACTTACATGATACATGATCTAAAAGGAAGTCCAAAAGTTAAGAGCATACATCTTTTAGGGGTCAGGCTTAAATTCCCAGGACTTTCAAGACATGAAGAGTGAACAGCCTGACTACTGAAATATGAAACTTAGCATTATCATCATGCATATCCATCACTTTTGTATGTTAACCTTTCTGGAATTAGACAAATGAGAGGGAGAGCCATGGTGAGCATCTGGCATGTACTAGAGTAGCTGAGGCATCTTCAAAAGGACTGTATTTTAAAGAGTTCATACCAACAAAGATGAACTAGAATCGACTCCTTTAAAATATAATTCAATCATTAAGTGACTAATTTAGCAGAACATGTGGAGTCTGTTTATACCCTTTTAGAAGCACTGATTTTATCATTCCAAGCCTTACACATAGTTCTGAACCATGAGGACTCAGTATATCAGATCAACCATCCAACAGCTGAAAGTTGGCACATGCAAATTTTTACCGGCTGGAGAGTTTTTCCAGTACATTTAGGTTTAGGTTCATGAGTTGCTCTTCATCTCTCAGTTGTCAGTTAATGCTCCCTGAAGTCACTAGGAACAGAGAATACATATACCATGCAGGACTTCACTACTGCTCAGTAGCTCACCAGCCCATTGATACTGTTGGTGTATCTCTCAATGCTGTTTGAACATCTGCATAAGCCATTTATTCAATAGAGGCAGTTAATCAACAGGGTGGAAATCAGATGAGTTAAGACACAATTAAACAAATCCCACACAGTTCAACTACCTATGTGGTCTTCTCAATAAACCGTCAGAGTCTATATTTTTAAACTGGACTAAATACCTGCATAAGAAGAAGGAACATGTGTGGTGAACTTTGTCATAAAACAGTCTTACCCCTTCAGCCCTCAGGGTTTCAGAACTGCCATTTTATTAGAAGAATGTCGTGTTGCACATCTCTGCTCAGTTTATGTCTCTCCTCTTGGGGTCAGCCTTTGAGTAGGAACATGGCAGATCATGGTTTGCCATAGGAGCCACTTCAATAAATGTTTCTAATTCTTCCTCCTCAGAGATATCACCAAAGGTCCAGACAACCATACCAGCAATTCACATGTCAAAACTCTTCTCATAGTCTTTTGAAATGGATCTGCTGAGAGCACCATCCATGGATTATGTGTACTACTGTTATTAGTGACCTACTACAAGCTGCTTATTTGAGATGAGACAGTTTTCTGTGTAGTCTTTCATGAATAACAGCTTTTCTTCTTTTGCTTGCTGACTGGAGACCCACAAAAAAAATTTGTATGGGGGATTTAAGTTAACTCCAAATTAAAATTTTGCAACATTTTTTGAGTGATCAGACAAATGAAAATATTTAATTTAGGGTTGGGAAAAAAAAATGAATGCAGAACTAAATCGTACAGCCAAGTTCTGCTCAACCCCAAATTCTCATTGAATCCAAACCTCTTTAAATAAAAATGCCTGATTGGACTCATCGTTAGCACTAAGGAAGTCATTGCTGCTCTGTTTACTCAACGAAACAACAATACTGTGATACCACACTCTTGAGAGACTCACCACCTGTGCAAGTAACAGGAAGGGAACAAAACATATGAGAACATCTGCTGTTTCTGAATTCTTTGAATTGGTGAAAAAGAACTGGAGCTATTAATATCTAAAATTATAAATACTATAAATATGAACGTACTTAACTCTACCCACCTTGAACGCAAGTAATGTCTAATTGAAGTTTTAAAATTCTACTTTCTCCAAATACAACATTTTACTAGTTACATCAATATTATTAGGCAAAGCCAGCTGCTTGCCACTGCCTGCTGATCAGACTGATAAGGAGTGTCGCTGCATCTGGTTTTGCCAATAAATTAGAATGTAAAATAAAAAGAAATCTTGCAGAATACATTGGTGAGTGTTCATAAATGGTTACTTGGACAAAAGCATACACAAATCAGTGTCCATATGCCCACAGGGAGTGAATGGAATCACTCATAAGGAAAAGCACCCCCAGGGCAAAGACTGGTGTGCAAATATACTGATGAACAGAACCAGAGCTAAGGCAAAGGACAGAGATGCCAAATGTGCCTAAATGAGGTAGGCTGTTGCTACTCAGGGCATATAGACAATATATAGGAGCAGGTGTGAGCTGTAAGGAACCTAAAGAAAAGAGGGATGCCTGCAAGGTAAGGGAGCACGAGTGTGAGTGTAAGAGAGAAAGAGGGTGAGTGCTACAGGTGCTTAAGTGCTATGGCTCTTCTGGGGATGTTACTGGGTGGTGGAAAATTTTGGCTGTTAATCCTAAAATAATGCTTCTCTTATTCAATGGAGTAGGGCAAATATGACATGATTTTTAATGTAACATTTTTATCTTAACAATGCCTGAAGGCAGAATTTGAGCCTGACTGCATAAAGGCACCAAACAAAGCACATAAAAAATGGCCTTTGTCTCAGGAAACGTAAAGCCTGTTAAAGCTTCCTGTTCTCCTTGGATAATATTCTGAGGAACAACAAATAGCAATGTGATCAAAACATTGTTTATTTAAAAGTCTATATGTCCTTTCTAAGTCCAGCCTGCCAAACTTTTTACTAAATTCCAGTCCACCACAATTACAACCCCTTTTTCAAAGAGTCCTCGTAGAACCACAATCCTTTCAGCAGATATACTACTCATCCAAATATATGCAAACAGATATGTGTACTGGAATAGAATAAATCCCTCAGCAAAGCTCCCTGTATTAACACTGGGACAAGAATTTATTCAAATGCTAGGAGATTGTAACCCTACCTCTACAATTTTCTTAACTAAATTAGATATCAAAGTCTCTAGCTTCTTTATAACAGTTATGTGGTAGCAAAGAAAGGAAAATCCCAGCCCCTACTTAAGTTAAAATTCATCTTCAAAAGCCTGCTAAAATTAAGCTTTTGTTCCTAAGCTTCCTCTTTGGCTGCTCCTTGTATTCAGCCCTGAAGTTTCTGGAGTCCTGATTGTCTTTCCTGGGTTTAATCCAATCCTGATAAAGGCTGAGAGGAGCCTTTGTCCCCTTCTTCCCCTCCTCTCTTTTCTCAAGGGATTCTTCTAACCCAGACTCAAACTAAACTACACCAAAGGCAAATCATTGACAAAATTTCTTTTATATCAGAGTGTAAATTACCTACTCTGCATAGTGTATCATGATGGGTACCTTGCAAATACGTTAAGGGACCACAGCCAGAGCAATTCCCAGGCTAAAAATGTTAACTATATTTGTCTCAGTTGGATTAACTGTACAAAGAAGAATGTAACTGTCTTTCACATATCAGTTTGTTTTCTCTATTCTCCGAGTGGTTAGGCATAAATCTTCATCAATGGCATATATGACTATAAAACGTTGGGAAGAAATAAGAACTGATGTCCAGGGTGCCCTTCGTGCTGGTAGCAGGTGTGTGTTACCCTTTGTCTTCTCACATCCTCACACAAGACCAGCAGAATTTTTTTACAAAGTGTTTATACAAAGTTCCATGGATATCAGCAAAGGAAATTGTATAGCTGAGCTCCAGTGGCTATACACAGCCATGCAATCTAGCATTTTTCACTGAAATATCTGAAAGATAAAAATCCTCAGGAAATGTCAAGTGTTTGTTCCTGTTTATACTTTTTTTTTTCCTTTTTTCAGAAGGTTTATGTTTATCTTGGGCAATAATTCTGCATTCAAGGTCTGATGTGACTGTTTTACATGTAATCTCATTATGTAGGAATGTAAATATAAAAGAACTATATAAAAGAACTATGGTTTTTGACTTTGAAACCATGCATTTTGTTGCTTGTGAGGCTAACCCAGGCTGTTGTAAACATTAAAATAGAAACTGATCTGGGCAAAACCTTGTTGTATAGTAGTATGAGATCCAATTCCCAGAAACTTCCTTCAGTTAGTACGCTGCTTTTGAAAGGGTGGTAGCATGTTTTTCAGGGATAAGCATTTAGAAGTTTAATTACTTAGTCTATGGGAACAGGCTCTGAAGAGAGCTTGTACTTCATGTAGCTGTTCTCTGGCAGGATCCTCCTTGATATTCAGTAAGCCAGACACACATTTCTACCCACCTTGCTTACTTGAAGGCAATCCCTAATATCCTGCTTTTTTTCAGTGGATAGTGCATGAAACTACAATTGCTTATGTTCTTGCTTGTGCGCAGAAAAACCTCATGTGTTTCTGTTGATTCATTTCTTGACTAGATCAATTTACATTGCCTGTGTATTCTCAGTTCTCTGGCTGGGACTTAGTGTGTGTGCCCATGGCATGCGATGCCTGGCACCTATATGACCAGCTTCTGTGGTGTCACCTTGCTGTAAATCGTGGAAATAATGGAAAGCATTTCTGAATTACATCCTTAGCCAATGCTAGAAACCTGGCCTCCTCTTTTCCATAAACTATAGCAACTTAAATTATTCCTCCTGTGAAGTCATTTTATTCTTGAGTCGTACTACTTTTCCCCAGAATATTATAATTAAATTCGTATAAGCATCCCCCTGTAACATGCTGATTACAAGGGAAGACCTGCATTTCCTCCTGAGCTCATGTGCAAATATTTACTCAGTTAACACATCTCTTGATTCCCAGTAGGATTAGATCATTGTACCTCTAATATTTCACAAGAATTTGCTGCTGGTTTGATAAATTGAAAAGATGGCATCTTCTCTACCACAAAGTACTTTGCCCCACAAAAAAAAAAGCCATACTGTAATAAATAATAAATATACAGTATAGCTTCCTTAGACAGATTCCAAGAATTTTATATGCTGTAATTTAATCCTTAGAAAACCAGAGGATATTAAATGAACTAAACTGTCTTAGCCAGAAATCTCTGATTTGGGCTGCTCTTTGATGTTTATATCTGAAAGTTTTTGATGTCTAAAAATTGTTTCAGAAATTAGAAGAAAATCTTGACTTTGTAAATCATTTTGTGATTACATAAATGACAATATGATGATGAATGGCATAGAGTTTACAAAAATGAATCATTTCTCTGAATATTAAGTTAATCAAAAAGTCAAGACTGTCTAGTATGAGCTCGTAGTGCCTTAAAGATCCTTTGGCATTCCAGATGCACAATGAAACAAAAATAGTGTAGCCTTATTACAAGCACCTTTCCACATCTGCAATCCTGTTATACAATAAACTCTTGTTCTTTTGTAGCAAGATTGCACTGGTTCTTTTTTTCCTGTCTTTTTTATTATTAATTTGAAACATGTGGCTAGAGGGTAATCCAGTAAGCCATAGGCATTTCATATCAGAGCTTTCATGCAATCACATGTAACTTCAACCATCTGGGTGGAAGGATAGATAGAATTTGTTTTATATCAATAGACTGTGAATGATAGCAAGGAGCAGAAATAGGAGCATTCAAATTAATATTATATATTTATTTATGTCTATGAACATAGTAGTATTCACTTGAATGTAGGCCCGTTGATGGAATAAACTAATCTTGCTATTAAATAAAATAGCAAGCACTATACAATAAGAATGGTTGTTTTATTTACAACACTTTGAATATACAGCATTGTTTGTAAGTGGATGCAAGTGATATATATGAAACATAAAAGCGAACAAGTTGCATGCATATACATGTGCAAAAAGAGAGATTTCTGTCAGCAACATATTCTGATCGGTAAATAAATGCCATTTTGAAATTCCACAAAATGAGTGATTAGGTAGACAATTAAAAGATAATAATTTAGAAAACAGAGGTCTGCTTTTATTTTGAGCAAAGAGAAAGCAGTATCTCTGAAAACACACTCATTTATTGTTTATTTTAAAAGTGAATTTCAAAATTAAATTACAATGTTTGGAAGTAAAAAATTAAATAGACATCTGAAAGGAATAGAATCTCTTTATAATTTTATCTTTTTGATGCCAAAAGATATCCTAAAGGAAAGCCTTAGGGATATAAATTCTGCTCAGACTTACAGTAAAGGCATGCAATTTTTTAAGATGCATAATCCTGTATCAAAGTTTTGTGAAAAGCTGATAAAAACTCAAGAGTTCATGCATCTAAAGATTAAAACAAACAACCAATGCAACCACTTAAAATTATTTACAGTCCTGTGAAATCCAAACTGCATGCATGTGGAGAACTCTGCATATTGTAAAAACTGCAGTTGAGTCTGGAATTCTATACAATAGGAGAGGAAAATATATGACACGCAATATCTTTGCCTGCACAGTACAAATTAGTGAGTTTCCACTCTATGTTTAGGTAACATATCATCTAATCATTACAAGAATTCTATGCTGAAATTTTCTTTTAATATAGCATTCCCAATGTTTATTCTTTGTTCTTTACAAGTGACTGAATAGGAACAAATTCTAAGGTAAGAATCTGAATAGCGAAAATATGTTCTGGTGGTTGAATAGTTTTGTAAATAAGCCATTAAAAGAGGTACAGTCTTCCAGGTTTGTGTTTTAGATAGTTATCAGTTTGACTGATTGATTACCTTTTTTTTTTNCTTTTTTTTTTTTTTTTTAGTTATTTGCTTGTGAATAGTGAGCATTCTAGACAGGCCCCTGCCTTTTTCATTCATTACTTCATTTTAAATAAGAACTGAAGCCACAAGCCAGCAAATCACTTAAGCATTTGATAACTTCAAGCTGTCATCACACTTGAAGGGAATGGTGCTACTTCTATATGAATTCCTACAAATACAAACAAATATTTTGCCTTTTGGGAACCTAATCATTGACTAAAAATCCAAGACCTAATGTATCAAAATATTCTGCTGTATTTCATGCATATTTTCTCAGATGCCACAAGCACAAATACAATTAAGATCTTTTATTGGCCATCTATCATAAATAAAATCTCTGTGGAAGCTTTTTTCAGAACCTGAGGGCAAGGGGACATATTATCCCCTCCTGTTGGGAGAAAGCATGTTCTTTCAAAGGAAAGAGACATTGGGGTTCAGAACTCTGGATTCCAAGAATCACAAGATCATAGAAATGTTATTTGTAGGGGACATTTGGAGGTCTCTCCCACACAAAGTTTATTTTCGCTAGCACTAGGCCAGGTCAGACACATCTTCATGCTGTCCTGTCTAGAAAACTTTCTCATCCTTTCTGGGCTCCCTGTTCCAGTGTTTTGCCACTTGTCTGCCACAATTAAGATGTTTTTATCATCTTTGCATCTCCCCTCCTAGTAGTTGCAGGCTGCTAATATTATAGATCATTCCTTAGTCTCCACTTTGTCAGACTAAACAAGTCCTGCTCCTACAGTTGCTTTTCACAAGCATCTTCAAAGCGAACCACTGTAACCTCTTATTTCTCAGCATCCCTCAGGTACTAGGAGGCTCCAAACCCAGCTTCGGTTTCCTCATGCAGTTTCATAAATGACAAGCAGAGGACAGTAATCACTTCATTCAGGCTGCTCCTATGCACCCCCTAACATAGTCTAATACATCATTTACCTTATTTGCAATTTGCACTACTGGTTTATATTCTGCCTGTAGTCCATCATAAGCTTTTCCTTTTCAGAGGATTTTACTCATTTCCCAGCCTGTACTGATACATTAGGTTGTTCTGCCCCAGGCTCAGGATGGTGGTCCAGTTCTCAAGAATCCTCTGAGTTAAAGTTTTCCCATTCTCTTGTCAATCATTCCTCCTAATTAGTATTATCTGCAGATTTACCTGAAGACATATTCTGTGTCACCATCTAAGTTGTTGCTGGAAATACTGAATAATACAAGTCCCAGTACTAAACCCTAGGCTACTTTGTTCATTACCAACAGAAACAAAAATAATTTATTTTACCTCCCTTTTACTCTTGTGGTAAAGCAGATTTTCAATGCATCTAAGAAACTATTCTTCTAGTCCATACTTCCTCCCAGATTCCACAGGGAATCCTTTTGGGAACAGTGCCAAAAGCCACACTGCAGACCAGGTACCTGTTGCTTTCCTCCTGCCTACTCAACATGCCACCTCATGACAGCAGGCAATCAAGCTGGTCAAGCATGATTTGTCATTGCAAAGTCTGTGCTGGTTATTCCTGATTGCTTTCATGTGTTTGGAGATGGGTTCCAAGGGGACATGCTTTATGATCTTTACAGAGATTAATACGGCCTATAGGTCCCTAAGTCCTCCTGTCACTTTCCCTTTTTAGATTGTAAAACATCTTCCCTGATAGCCACAGGGACTGCACTGGTGCAGCCTCACCTGGAGCACGGTGTGCAGTTCTGGGTGTCACAGTATAAAAAGGATATAAAGCTACTGGAGAGTGTCCAGAGGAGGCCCACAAAGTTGGTGAAGGATTTAGAGGGGAAGACATATGAGGAGCAGCTAAAGTCACTTGGTTTGTTCAGCCTGGAGAAGAGGAGACTGAAGGGAGACCTCATTGCAGTCTCACATTTTTCCCAAACTTTATTTTGCAACTAAGATATCTGCAGAGTCTTCTCACATCACCTTTTGTGCCCCTGATTACTTTTAGCTCTGACTAGATATTTGTCTTCACATTCTCGTTCCTAAATGCCAAAGAAAAGTACTATAATTGTGTTTTTTCAACTGTTTTCTTTCCACTTCTTGCATGTTGACTTTGTGTTTTTTATTAATCAGGAAGGTTTCTGTTTAGCCAAAAGGTGCGGTGGTGAGAGGTCTTAGACTGGTCAAGTGGATGCATGTGGCTACACCAGTCCTTGATGTTTCAGTCATCACTTTCAGACTTGTGAAGCTGAAATGAGGAAGGATTTCCATAGGTTAACAGGCCAAAAAGGCTCCTGTGACTTCATGGTGCTTTTCTGTAAGTGGTCTGTCTAGGTAATATTAAAAGTAAAATGAGAAACAGTGGCAGAGAGAATCTGAAATGTCCAAGTACTGGAAAGAACCTACTGTACCTTCTTGTCTTCTATTCTGAATCAGCGTTAGAGAAATTTTCTCTACTGGGGAAAAAGAACATTTATTTTTAAACTTTTTATTTCTTGCCCTCTTAAATTCCTTTATTTTGCCTGGATTTTGCTGTCAAGCTTAAGATCAGCCATAATGGAAGAAGTTCTATCATTGACTGAAAACATAGCACCTGTGGTTTTAGCTGCAGAATAGCATTGCAAGTTTTTTCTTCGTATTCATCCCTCTGAGCAGAACTAGTTTGTAAAAGGCCTAGTTTGCAAAAGGCCTAATACACGTAACATATGGCCAGTGTGAAATTTTCCTGAATCCATTGTCACTGGAAAGAGCATTGGGTTAAATATATCTCTTAGTAACTTTATGCAACTACCAAGATCTACAGTTGTTTTTATGCAATGTTTAATTTTAGTTTCATTATTTGTAAGATAATGGGTTTTAATATTAAAAAGCTATTAGCTAGAACTCCCTCATCTCCCAACTTCTTTAAAACACACTTGCTATGTTTGTATTTGAATAACATATCAAATAATTTTAATAATTTCATAAATACACGATGCAATTAAAACAGATGTGGTTTAAAATATTCTGAAGAAATTAACTCTAGTACTAAACAGTAAGTGGAAAAAAAATTACAGATGATGTGATTGCTTCAGAATGCATTAAGAAACTCCCTTTCAACACAGGCTTAGAGGAATGAGTCAAGAAATCCTGGAAAAAATCTCTCATAGCAATAAAGACTAAACCAAAACCACCATGTCTAATCTTTAACATCCTAGGACACTCCCTCTGAATGAGTACTATGTACTACTCTGTACCAAGGTTTTAATTCACAATGCTGATTTTCTACCTGAGCTAAGTAAAAATAGATTTATCTGTGTCCTTTTGTATTTCTGAAAAGTAGAAAAGATAATAGATTTGCCCAATTATTCAGCCTTTCTGGAGCTAAAGTTGACTATTCCATTCCTAATTTATTTTCTCTGGATCTGGTCTCACAAATGAGATAATCCCACAGAGGTTTAGCTTTGAAAGCAAGTGAATGATTCGACTTTCCCTGAGTTTGTGAGCCAGGATTACCTAGCAATTAAAGAATTAATCTAGTAGACTAGAGATGGTGGTTTTATTCTTAGCTTTATTACTGATGTTTTTTGGTAATCTAATGCAAATACTTGAACCTCCTTTCTTCAGTTTACTCCTTCATAAGGTGGTACACCCGCATGATTTTCAGGTATATTATGTACACACCTGTACTAGCAGCTTAGACCGCTTCACGTGATACTTGAATAGCAGCCAATAATAATCTCTACAACTACACTCACTCTAGTGTTAGTAAAACATGCCACAGCCAGGACCTTGTGCCTGCATAGGTACCAGTAAATAATTGCAAGTCCTTTTAAGTGCATAATTACACTAGTGGTCTGGGGCTATTTTAAATGGAAGGATGAAGTTGTCTGTGATTCATCACGTCTTTTGTGCAAATGAATTTACACTGTTGTTCCTCATCAGCCTGGGGGAAACCCCTAAAGGGAATGAGACTGCCTTATTCAGGAACTCTCTGAAGTTGGGCAAATCTGGACCAAAAGGTGACATGGGAGAGAGGACACGAAACTGTGTTGAGATCAGTAAATTTACAGAGTAGATGAGTCCTTATTCCTCACTCCCTCTCCTTGAACATTCACTTGGGTGCATTCTTTGTTTACTATCTGCTTTGAAAGTGTACTGCTTATGTATGGTTTTATTTACTATTGTGACCTCAAACCACTGTGTGCATGATTAACGCTACAATGGTTGATACAACTGTTGTATTCAGCCTTCCTATGCGATGTCTTCCCTTCACTGGACGGAATTTGGAATTTGAAAAATTAAAAATGTTTTCAATCCCATGAGCTCTAGGCTTCATCTGTGATAACCTTCCCAGAACTAGCTCTATCTTCCTTCTAAATCTCCAGCCCTCCTGGTGCAGTAGGAAAGTGTTCACCTTCCCTCCACACCACCACCATCAAGCCGGTATGTACTCAGAAATCCTGCTTCCCCTTCTCCAGATAGGCTATGACTCTGTTTAACTCTTCCTTGCTTTAAAATATACTTTTTTGTCATGAAATGCATGAACGATAATCTTTGACTCATCTTCTGGTAACGTTTAAAGAGCCCAGTAATGTCTAGGCTTGCCCTCTTACTAGTCACAGCAGAAATATAAAGGAAGATTTAGTCCCTGCCTGGAAGACCTTCTAATCTAATATGTGACGGGAAGAAACATCTTTGTGATTAATCAGACTGAATAACAGAGCAAAGTGTCCCCTTCCTCTTCATGTTTTGGAGGGAATGAGAAAAACACTTCACCTCCACAAAAATGGTCTGGTCTTCCTCTTCAATAGTAAGGCCCAGGACAGCACTTTTAGAGGTATCAGCGTATTCAACTGCTCCTTATTTAGTTCTAGAAACCTTCTACTCATTCATGCTAATTCCTACATTATAGCTACTGATAAGCATCAAACTCTGCAGTATTCCAAGATTTCAGTTTTGTCACGACACAAAATACATAGAAAATAGGAAGAAGAATAACAAGTGATGCAATGATCCACCTGCCCTGAGTAAGAGAAGCTGCTTTAGCGTGTCTGTTCCAAAAAAAATCCAGCGTCTTGACTCGTCGTTTATTTCTAATAACCGCAAAAGATTGACATGTGATTTTATTTTTACCCAAAACAAATACAATTGCTATGTTATATTATTTATGTTGTACAAATTAGCGTGTATGACACAACTGCATGTGAGTTTCTTTGTTGAACGAACAACATGACCCAGTACCTGAAAAAAAGAGATATTTTCTTGAATTCTAAGGGGAATAAAGCGAGCTCAAATAATAGTTAAAAATCTGTATGTAAATTACCCACTATGTAGTGATTCATGTAAATGGAAAAGACGAGCTCATATAAGATTTTGAAACAGCTGAACGCTCACCTTTACCAACTGTTTTTTCTATCAAAAAGATAGATTGTCTTATTAGTTGGCAGTGAGCGACATCTTCCACCACCTTTTAAATATTTTCTAAAGAAGATTCAGATTCAGACACATTCAAAACATTCAATTTCAAACTTATCAAACATATGAAAAAGAAAACAAAGACAGATTACTATTCTGCATAGCACAGATGATTAGAGATATGTTAGGCTGGCAATGTTTCTATTGTGAGTTTAGCATGAAAGGTATTATAAAAAATCTTATCTTAGTCTTCTTCCCTGCACACGTACACATGTGAATCAAATAAATGGCTTTAAAAACATAAGATTTAAGAAAATTTGTTTAGACTTACCTTCTAGCTGTTAAGCCTATAAAAAGGATCTATACAACTAACACATTTAAGTAATTTAATGTAGACATTAATATGATTATTACTAATAGCATTGTGAATTGTTGAAATCAGTTACACTGACATAAATGATATCTTTTAACTGTGTAATTCAGTAAAATGATTGTGTGTAAAGCAAAGCTACTGGGAAATGCATTGTTTTCCTGATCCTTCAAAATTCTGAAAATTAGACATTTTTAAGAGGACTTTAGATACCTCATTGAAGACCTTCTCTGTTAGAGCAGACTTAAAAATTATAAGACTTTAAATATTCTAGACTGCTTATACATTTGGATTAGAGTTGCAACGTTTCCGAAGGATTCTAAGCATGCTTGAGAAAAGGATCTGGGGGTGTTGATCAACAGTCAGCTGAATATGAGCCAGCAGTGTGCCTAGATGGCCAACAAGGCCAACACCATCCCGGCTTGTATCAGAAATAGTATGGTCAGCAGGACTAAGGAGGTGATCATCTCGCTGTACTCAGCACTGATGAGATCCCACCTCAAATCCTGGGTTCAGTTTTGAGCCTCTCACTACAAGAAAGACATTGTGGTGCTGCAGTGTGTCTAAAGAAGAGCAATGAAGCTGGTGAAGGGTCTAGAGATAAAGTTCTGTGAGGAGTGGCTGAGGGAACTGGGATTGTTTAGTCAGGAGGGAAAAAAGGCTGAAGGGAGACCTTATCGCTGTTTTCTGAAATGAGACTGTAGCGAGGTGAGTGTGAGTCTCTTCTACCAAGCAACAAGGAATAGGACAAGAGGAAATGGCCTCAAGTTGCACCAGGGGATCTTTAGATTGGATATTAGGAAAAAATTATTCTCTGAAAGTGTTGTCAGGCGTTGGAACAGGCTGCCCAGGGAAGTGGTTGAGTCACCATCCCTGAAGGCACTTAAAAGATGTGCGGATGTGACACTTAGGGACATGGTTTAGGGACTTGGCAATGTTTGACTGACATTTGGACTCAATGATCTTAAAGGTCCTATCCAACCTAAATGATTCTATGATTCTAAGCCAAAGAAGTTGGGACAGGAAAAAGGATAGTTTAAGAGAGAACAGGTGGGACATGACAGTGAATCGTAACACGAAAAGAGACAAGACATTGATAAGGGCAGACCAGATGGGATAAATCAGGTTGGATCTAATTTGTGAGAAATGTGAAGTGCCAATAAGTGACATCCCCTTAGTAGACAGGAATAAATCATCGCCTCCTCAATACACTTTTGCTGCCAGAAAATATCTGTGAAATCTTCTGGAAAAGTATGCCATCTTCCCACAGGTCCTGATGGCAGAGAGAAAGGATAACATTTGGCTATATAGGTTTAAAGGCAGTAAGTAGCATGATGGATCTGAAGATTTCAGCCCTGCCACTGACACATATGGGGGTAATGTCATGGAACATAGGATGGAAGCTGTCATTTTGCAGTTTACTTCAAAAATTCTAGCAAATAACAATAAAACTGGTATGTATTTTTAAAATTACATTTGTAGAGTAAAACTCTTGAAGTTAGTAAGTAATCAAAGCTGTCTCCATGTTGCAAATAAAAACATGTTCCAGGTATACATTAATAAACCACTTGATTAATGTATATGACATACAACTCCTATAAAAATCATACACCACCTATGGAGGGGCCAAGTGCTCACAGCTGAGTGGTTTAATGGGATTTTTTTTTTTTAAGGTTAAAAGGCTGTATGACACAAAAGGTCCCTAAAATTAAATTCTAGTTAATTCTAGCCCTCAATTCCAATTTACCATACTGTTCTATTTGCCACAATTGTTCTATTTTTATTTGCCGTATTGTTCTATTTCTGCTTTCCATCTGCAGACAGAAACAATACTTATTCGGTTCACATAGATCAGGCACATTGATACAACAGCTGATAAAGCATGAGAAATGTTTTTTAAAAGCTCATACGAAATTTTTAATCCCATCTTTAAATCATGGCTTCTATAGTACAGAGAAAAAAAAAAAAAGGTGAATCACTGAGCAACAAGAAGGAAATGAAACAATATTGATTATATTAGAAGCTTCTAATATGTTATATGGGAATGAAATGAAAATTCAGTGGAAAAGATACTATGTGATACTGTAATTGGAGACTATTATCAGAAATATGCACAAAGCCACAAACTGTTAAGAGGATATTCAGGGCTAGCAGGGAAAGAAGTTCCATATCCTTTCTAAAACATCAAGACCAGAATCTAGCAAGGCAGTGCATCGTTGAGAAGTTTGACAAAGGAGATCTGTTCCTTAGAGATGAATTTCAATGTAGGCTTCCCTGCTAGTTGCAGGAGATGCACCTGTGAACTACAAAAAATCATCTACTAATTACAGGTTCTATAAAATGAAGCAGGTAATGTCCAGATTTTAAAAAATAAAAACAAAATGAAAGGTGGAAGACCCTAACTGGCATGTGTTCTGTCAGTATCAGAAGATCCAAAGCTGAGTAAGTCAAAAGACAAAAGGGCTAATTTGACCCAAGGTGATCCCATCAAATAAAAAATAGAGCCTACATATGGAATTCTGGTAATGAATCTTGGTCCACCATCATACATACGTTTATTCTGTTGATACATAATCAAAATCTTCAAGTAACTATAGTTTTCACCCTAACATTTCCCTGAATTTTTCTAATTGTGAGAAGTGGAAGAGAAAAAAGCATTGATTAATGGCTTTAGTACATAATCACGTGATAATAAAATCAGTTAATTATAATAAAGAGTTAGAAAAAAAGTCTAGACTCCTAAGTAAACAATACACATTTTTATTGCATTCGATTTTCCACTAACTATATTTATATGGCAAAATAAAGATGAAAGAAACTATGTTTAAATAACATTACTTTTCTTCATGCATGCTGATAAAAAGCCAGGAAATTCAAAGTTAAGGTTGACATTCCAACCTTAATACAAGTCCTGTTCTCAATCCCTCCCACCCCTAAGGTTATGATTATGGAAAAAAGTATCATTCATAAAACTTTGCAAGCATAATGAATCACATCACACCCTAACCACAGCTATTCATTTCATTTGTCTGTGACCTACCCAAGATTGCGCTTTCAAACTTTTTCTTCGTCATTTGGTGCTGCACGGGGAAATATCAACAGTTACTTATTTAAGCTCCTCAAATGGTGTGTAATACAGCTGTAAATAGAAATCAATTGCACTTTATTAGCAGAATGTACTTACTTTTATTAGGTTTTGCCCAAAATATTGAGTTTTGCTAATGATTTCCTGTATCAGGGAACAATGACATTACTGAACGTCACATTTTTGTCAGGGAGAGCCAAGCTGTGAAACCTGATCTTTAGAAGTAGGTGCTTGTATTCAAATTGGAGTCCTATTAAAGAGAGACTGTGACACAGGGATGCATTCATACAGTCAGAAGCATGTGGGTTCAGTGCCTGAAATTACTTCTGGGACCAGACTATAATGCTTCGGCTTCACTAGGTGTATTCTGGTTTTAAGAACAGAACTGGTCCCTATGCTGGACTGGTACACTGAACTTCACCTGCTTTGTGAGCAGAAGGTACTCACATGTATCATTAACATAAGAAATAAAGTTAATTCTTATGCTGCCTATACAGGTAAAGTATTTGGGCGGAGTGGGGAGTAAAGGTTGCAGGGAATTCTTACAGACTTAGATTCTAGTCACTGCTCCCAAATATATCCTACTGGTTTGGCTCACATACTCTGAATACGTATCTTTCTGGATATCAGGGAATAGACTGCCTTAGCTTATTTAATTGTTTGGTATACCGCTTCTGATAGAACTTGTGTAGGAACTGCTTATATAGAATTTGCTTAGCGTAGCTAAGTTTGCTTAGCATAACTTCCGCAAGCCTGTGAACTTTTGAACTTTCTGTTTCATTAAGTAAAAAAAGGCTTCAGAGTGATTCAAGCTACCAGATAAGTGGAACTGCATCCCTGGAGATAAGTAAAGGAACAGAACAGCATCTAACAGAAGACAAGAAACAGAAGAATGTTTTGGCTATTGCCAAGGACTTTCTCCAACAACCCAACTGCAGGTGCAAAATAGTAACTGATGGACAGAGCCTAGATTGATGTACAGGCTGGACAGTGAGAGACAAACAACTACCCACAGAGATAAGAAACGGCCCCCCTGATGAAAATTAAGAGATCCAATGAAGAGCAGGGAGACCCCAGACTGTAATTTTGTGGTTGTCCTGAAGTGATGCGTGGTGGGTTGGAGGCTTGGATTGTGGGGGTTTAATTGTCTAAAGTTATCTTTATTGGGGGTCCCGCTTCAGAAGGCACCCAGCTTGAGCTGCTTTATGCTGTACCTTGCAAATAAATTATTTCTTTAAGAAAAATTTTTTAATCCATGCCTGAGTCTCTGCTGCAGGAAACCTAGGGAAAAGAAACTTCCTTAAAACTGTATATATATATATATATATATATATATATATATTTTAGTGTTTATTCATAAACTGCTAATTTTGGGGCCAATGTTCATCCCACAGGACTGAAGTTATCTGAGTTAGAAGCCAGTATACCCAAGCTCCTTAGACAGTCCATAAGGGACACAGAATTCAAGTGGACTACAGAGTCCACTGCAGGTACTCACACCTCTGCACAGCTCAGAGTGTCTCCATGATAACTTGATACTTAGATAAGATCCAGCAGTTACATAATATGAGCCCATTTCTAGTATCTATTTTATTTTTCTTAACTGATGGAGTCAATCGATTCTTTCTGCATATCAGACCTGCAGAAGTCAAGTGAGGTAACCTTGTCCTCATCTCCATACACTTCACCTATCTCCAACATACCGAAGAATTTCCCAGCTGTTTCAGCCATCAAGACATAGCTTCCTCTGGTCCACATTAGCTTCAACTTTGACTTCAGCGGTCTCCTCCTTTCTGGTTTCACTGCAAGCCACTCAAAACTGCTCTGACAAATTCATCTGATACTTTTTGGTTAGCCTCCTTCAGCTTCACAACTGACACAGACATAAACTCTTTGAACATAAACTCTATCACAGCCCAATGTTCCCTGCCTATATAATCTCATAATGCATTGAGACATCAGAGGTACCCTTTACCCTTCCACTGATACCACATTCAATCCTATTTTGCTCTGCTTTCACCTGAATACTGGTACAGTCTTCTACTGTCAAAATAGCCAGTCTTCAGCTAGCTTTGCTTAAATACTTCCTTTTTCTATTAATTCATCAATGGTGCCCATAGTGCCTTCCCCTCCACCACTGATTAAGCAAGTGTCAAGGTAAGATACTGTCCAAACTCTGTCCATTCCCTTGCAAGTTGGCCCCATCTCCACACATGTATGCTGCACTGATCTGGTCTGATCTGTCAGGAATGCAAACTGTCAGCTCAACAGAACATGAACTGCTCTGTGTTTTGAGGTGATGAATTCATGATCCATGGACATTACAGTAATTGTAAGGTCTAACAAGAAGATCAGACAGCTGCAACGTCAGTAAGTTGAGAGAGACAGCGTTAGTTTGCCACACACTACAACTCTTTCTATTATTCAGGCCACAGTCCGAGAATGATAGAAACTCTCTGACTATTAATGGATCAGTTAAAGGACAAAAGATTTTTTCCATTTTACAAGAAAAGTGTGTAGATGTTTTTTTCCGGTTGTATATCTAACTTTTTGTGGGAGTAAACAGTACCTTTCAGCTCCTTGCTTACTGAATTGTGTGTTGGGTAGTGCCTCCTAATCTCAGCATCCCAGGATCACCACTGACTTCGAGTGAATTTTCCAGTAAAGTACAAGTCACTGTTAAAATCTGTAACTTCTCAATCAGTAGTGCTGAGTAATCAGAGAAGCTGTCTTGTCCTGTGTGATAATGTGGAAAATTACCAGCACAGGGACTCAGCATGCAGGATTATAAGAGGAGTAGAACTATTTCCATGGAAGCAAAGTGTATTGAAATGCACATTCTCCTCATAGTTGGTAGTACAAAGGATATTGGATTTGTTGTTTAGGAAGACTTGTTACAAGACATTGATTTTAAAAATTAACAGGAAACATATCATAGGTACTTCTGAAGAAAAGTATGCAAGTAGTTGCAGACAGTGCTTAGCATCTGTAAGCATCTTGTGAGCAATTTTTTGTGACAAACATTTCAATGAAAAGACAGGATTATAAATGGGTGAAGGAAGTTGAACAATCATAAAGCAAACTGTATTCTTAGTTAAAACAAATCTAGAAGACACGTTTCAGCACCTAATATGATCTGAGAAGATTTCAGAGTGTAAGACAGCCTCTCATAAGAGTTTCTCTTGTTTTCCCTACGTTGTTGCATTGTCTATGAACTGAAAACCTGTCTCCTGCAGCATGGATATTCATTATGCATTTCCTCAGCTCTATGCTTTATCCAATTTGACAAAAATCACCAAATATGAAAAAGTGTTCAAAAGCATACCACAAATCTCGGTTCATTGACCTTATCATGCATAATTTTAAATAATTAATATGAGAGAAAATTCAATATTTTAGCAAATGTAAGAGGAAAAACACAGGAAATAAAGCAGCCATAAAAAAATATCAGTTTGACAGAAGGATTCACCTTGGTTGCGAGTCTTCATTTTCTGCTAGTCCTGGCTTACTCCTGGCTTTAGTGCTTCCTTTAAGGATTCAGTGACAGGCACACCCTCCATTAACCTTTTACGTTATCTCGCTTGTTGTGATGTGATACTTACTCAACAACCTTCTCAAGCTATGTTCTTGCAATATATTAATAAAACGCTTCTAGTTCCGGTTGTCTTTGTAGTTTTGTGTCCTGCAAAAATCTGAGATGTGAGCAAGAGTTTTTTTCTGAAGAGACCGTGGTGAAGAACTGCTCTGTCCTCTAAACGCCGGTTTCCCACACGACGGTAAATTCGTGTGAATGTTAAGACAGAGCTGACGTTTTCACATTTCTCCGTTCATTTGTTTCATTATCTGAAGTATTTGTATTTCCCCGATAATTTTGCACCCTGTGGTGACACATCTTTACTTGCATTTGTCCTTAATTTATGCCTCCATGTCTTTAAACGAAATAATTGCCATCTCACCTAAAAGGAGCTCAAATAAGTTGCCTTCTTTTGAGATCGATCATAAAAACTTATCTGACCTTTCATCCACCGAGCGTTTTTATATCACACTTAGCATTTAGAGCTCTTCCACTTACTGTACTTTTGAATGCGCTCTAGTTGGCACTTCCCTTTACCGGATGTTTTACAGCTCTTCATTGCCTTATTAGTTCATTCACCAGGTGTTTTAATTAACGATATTTGTCTTAAAAAAAGCACATCTCTGAACGAATCTCTCCCCAGTCGCTAAGAAAACTCTTAGCGCTAGTACGAATAAAAGCACCCTCCCCGCTACTTGCTCTTTTTTTACTCTTAGCATGCCATCAAACCGTGGAAGCAGACACAACGCCGCGGATCACTGCCGCAGCATTGGCGATGATGACGGTGCCAGAGGATGGGGAGAGGTTGGTTGTCAGCCCGGAGGAAGGTTGGGGGGGGAAGGTCCCCACTTCCGCAAGATACACCGGGTACCTGCCGTGCCGCCCGGCCCGGCCCACCGCGCTGCGGAGCTGTCCAACGTAGCTCTGCTCCCGCTCACCTTCCGCACCGCTCCGCTCCGCGCAGTGCAGCCGGCGCCCTGCCCGCCCCTCGCCTCTGGCAGCCCGCGGAGCCCTGGGAGCGAGGCTGGAAGGCGAAGAGTCTTTCCCACCGCATCTTTCCCGGCAGAAGGATGCGTGGTTCGCTCAGGGTTGTGAATGGCGGCAGATCACTGTCTGCGGTGAGAAATGTTTGCGGTCCTATAGGCAAACAGGAAGGATTTTCGCGGAGAAGGATCCTTCGGCCGCCCCGCCCGCCCCCTTTGATCTGATGGGTTTTGAAATCCCCTTAGAAATTAGAGGCTAATTAGCCCCAAAACGAGAGTGGCAACAATGCATGACAAAGGCGAAGATTAGGCTTTAAGGCCGTGCGAGAGTAATGAGCTCCTAAATGAGCTGTGTGCGCAAATCGTGTGCCAAAGAAAATCGGTCCGATTCAACCTGGGTGTGTCTAACACTGCCAGGGATGGCCAGGGCCAGGCTGCTTACTTAAAGATAGTCTATGTTGTGGTAGGGTGAAGACACAACCCCTAACCTCTTTCGGCCCCTCAAGACAAAAACAAAAACCTTGATCAAAGAAAGGTATTCAGCTGTGTCGGGTGTACCGGTGTGTTTATACGTATTTCACGGTATTTTGCGCTATGTATCCAGTGTTGTCAGTGAGTGCAGTCAGGTTGATTCCTCTGCGCACCGGCGATGACCGGGACCACTCTACGAAAGGTGCAAGAGCAACCGCTGCCCCGACTAGGACCAGCTTATCCTCGTCTCATGAGCAAGAGGAAGGAGTTTCAAAACAAGTGCTTTGAGATTGCCTGAAACGAAATGAGCTTTACCAAGCAGTCTTTTACTGTCACGCTAGCAAGTTGTTTGAACTCTATTTGAAGGGGGTTTAGGGGGACTGGAGAGGCGATTCCAACAGTTACTACCGGGAATGCAATATCGGGTCCCCTACAATGCTTACTTAGGCTAATGGAGGTCCTGTCATTCAGTTCCAATTGCGCTGGGATACAGGGTAAACATTCCCCGATGACCCTCTGCGTGCAGGTCCCCTCTTCAGGACATCATTAAAAGCATACATGCACTTGCCTGACATCAATTGTCAGGCTGGCTCTCAGGGTTCAGAGATCCCGACAGAAAGCAGGAAAACAAGCCCAGTGGAGACCTGGCTCTGCGGCTGTGGGCTTTAAAGAGGCTGAAAATCGTTTGGTTGCGGGTGTGTAAGAAGAGACAAAAGTGCTCAGCAGGTAAGAGCGGAGGGTTTTGCCAAGAAGGAACTGTCCTTGATCGCTGTGACAGGATTGACTCGCTGGGGACTCCTCTCTCGGGAGCATCCACGCGTCCCCGAGGGGGCTGCCTGTCTCCTCTCATCAGCATCACGGCGAGAAATTTTACAGCCGCTCTTTCTAGTCCTGCTAATCCTGTTATCCGGGGGGTTATAAATATTAACGCCGCTGGGGATGGGGGACCAGATTAAGCCCTTTCTGAAGTAAGATGTCAGCCAGCTTCTTCCCAGCCCACCAGCGCCCGGAGCTGCTGGATGATCTGCACGGCAGAAACCCACAAGTGCCCTGCCCGGAGGGGCTGCTGGGCCCCTCGGTGTTGGATTTCGTGGCCGACCTCTCCCTGGGCGACCCCCAGGTCGCTCCCCGGGCCGGGCCGAGCCTGGGGTTCTGCGAGATCACCTCCGGGCCTCCCTTGCGGGGCAGAGCTCTGTCGCTTCGGGAGGGGATGGTGCGCGGGCTACCCCTGGCTGCCTTCGGAGATGGAGATCCCGAAGACGAAGAAGAGGAGGAGGAAGAGGAGAGAATGCGCAACGCTTCCCTCCTCGACAGACCCAGGAGAAAGCGAGTTATCACCTACGCGCAGCGCCAGGCTGCCAACATACGGGAGAGGAAGAGGATGTTCAACCTCAACGAGGCGTTTGATCAGCTGAGGAAGAAGGTGCCCACCTTCGCCTACGAGAAGAGGCTCTCTCGTATAGAGACATTGCGCCTGGCCATAGTGTACATCTCCTTCATGACCGAGCTCCTGGACGGCTGCAGCAGGCAGGAGGCGAGCTAGGGAGAGCCGGGAAGCGGCGGGACGGGGCTGGGGGCCGAGCATCACCCACGGCATCGAGCAGATGGCCCCGGGTGCCTCCCTGCTTGAGATGCAGAGCTGTGGCTCCTGCCTTGGCTTCTCAACACCGCAGCCAGGACCATGTAGGCATGTAGGTGTGGGATGCAAAACGAGGAGTGTTTAAGGAAGCGTGCATTGGGGGCGGGGGGAGGAGTGCGGGAGAAGTGGGGTGGAGAGTCTCAGTATGCGTAGATTTACTAATATATATAATTTTTGTAAAGGAAAAAAAAAAGTCTGAGATCCCTTGGTTTGTGTTGCGTCGTCTGCTTACTTTAAAATCTTTGCAATTTGTTGCTTTCGGGAAAGGCTCACCGGGGCAACAGAGCCGTTCCAGTTTGCAGAGTGGGTTTCCAGCGGATTCAGTTGTCTGCCCAGCTGCCTGCCGGTGACGAGGAAAATCTCGGCGTGTGCATTTTAACCTAGCGCTTTCTGCTTAAAAAAAAATAAACAACGACTCCCTTTTCTTTGTAAACCAGCCTGCCAAGTCCATGCCGTATGTCATAGGGCCAGTAAAGCGGAACATCTGGACACAACTGTTTGTTGTCACGATTCTCTTCCCGGGACCGCTTGTGTCCTTGCCTGTGGGCGGCCCGCGCTGTCGCTCACACCGAGCAGGAGCTGGCGCAGGAGGGCCCGGCGCTGCCCGGCCCGGCCCGGCCCGGCCCGGCCCGGCCCGGCCCGGTGCGATGCGTTGCGGTGCTGGGCAGCACGACGGGGGCGAGGCGCAGGGGCCGGCCCGGCCGCTCCGCAGCCTCCCTGGCACCGGCGGGGCCAGGCTGAGAAGCAACGTGTGGGCTTGTGGGCTTTGATTTTGGGGAGGTCATGGGAAGCCCTTTTCTCTCACTGGATTTTTTTTTCCTCCCTCCATCCGTCCCCCTCTCCCCGGCATATGTTTCATCGCTGTAAGGAGATAAAATAAAATCTGAAAAGCCGGAAGGGGACAGAAGGGCCCCAGACGGCCGCACCCTGGGGATGGGGACAGGGTGCACCTCGGGGAGCGTTTTTTTAGCGTTATGTCCTAATGCCTCGCAGCCTCTCGCGAATGGGGGAGAGCCGCTGTGGCAGGGATGGGAGTCGAACAAGAGACCTGAGGGTCTCCTCTAGAAGCCTCTCCAGCCCTTCCTGATGTGCCTTTGCCCTCCTGCCCCCCGGCTTTCCTTGTTGCTGGCACCTTCTCTTGCCGCTGCTCGGCAAAGACCTGGATTTGTCCACCTGGGTTTGTCCCGGTATTTGCAGCAGGCGGGCAACAACAGTCGAGCGCAGTCCAGCCTGCGTTAAACTAAGGAGCGAATGTCCCATCCAGGGCAATGGTTTTGCATCACTTGGCAGGACAGCTTTTATCTCCACAATATAAAATTGTTGCGATATTAGTAAAATCAAGATTTATCCTGGATTCACGCATAAGATCAAAATCCTACTCTAATATCTCTTCGATTTCTTCTCTCATGTTTTGTCAGCTCCTCTGGTGATTCCTCTTTTTTTCATTCCATCCACTTTAATATTATTATGAATGGTCTAATATCCTGTATTAATACTCTAATATTCTTTCTCTTTTCACTTGTTTCTTTGATTTCTTTTTCCACTTGTTTTTATTGACCTCCCTGACTCCACATTGCATCTGCTCTACAGTTTTCAGAATTTTTTTTTCGAAAGGCAGTTGGATAGTTAACACAGCTGGATCCTCTCTAGAAACTGGGGTGTTTCACCTCTTCAGATGGTTTTGTATTGGGGTTTTGTGTGTGTGTTTGTTTGTGTGTGTGTGTTGGGGGCGGGGGGGGTGGGTATGTGTTGGGGTTTTTTTCCTAAAAATAAAAGGAGAAAAGGAACTAAGAACGAACGATGTTCTGAAATCAACAACTGTTCACATGACCCAGCTGCTGTTACCACTGTCTCAAGCAAAATGATGAAGACAGATTCTCTAAGGACAATGAAACATGCAATTCAATATTCACTTTTTAGCACAATTTCTCTATGATCTCTACACAACTGTGCTTTCCATGGCATGATTATATATCCTTTCATTTTATTTTCTTGCTCCTGTCACTGGATAGAATTAGAACTCTATAGCTCACAGCCTATTCAGAGTTTCATGATGTAAACATGTCTGTAACAGATAATTCAAAAATGATTTGTTTTCTCTTCTTGGTTCAATAACAAAACACTGGAGATTGTTCAAGATCCAAAGTTTTTCCTTACTTGTGTTAAAGACTAGATAAAACCAGAAAGAAAATGTTACATTTTATTTTTAAATACGAATCAAAATCTGGATCTTACATTATGAATCCTGATTTTTAACAGATCACTGGAAATATTGCAGCAGCAGTACAGACCAGTAGTAACATTCTTGTATGAGCCACTGATTCCAAAAACTAACATTAGGAATCAAAAATGTGGTTGCAGTATGAGTCGATGAGCACAATATGCAAACAGCACAGATTAAGTATTGAGACGCATTTCGTGTTGCATCAAAGACTTTGGAAGAGCCTCTTGGTCACATGTTGATTAATAGAAGCTGAGAACCTGATGAAAGGGGCTTTACTTTTTTGTGGTTTATGCTTTTCCAAAACTGGCAAAGATTCACCAGAACAGTAGTCGAGATGCATTTTTTTTTATTAGACACCTGTGTTAGAACCAAAGCATGCCCTTATGCCCATGAAGAGCCCAGTGAAACAGTGAGATACTATACTGCCCCATCGCTTAGCCTATATGGATGTGCTGAAGCCCTGGAATCTCAGATTGCTAAGAATATAAACAAATCATGAAAACATGGCAGACAAGCTTCTTGCTGGTGTGCAATTCCATCTCCTGAAACAATAAGCCTGTGGGATCCCTTCTTCCCTCTCCCTCCTCTCAGCCCAAGATAGCTGCATCCTGGTCTGCGGAGTCATAGTGCAATAAAGCAGCATGTCAGGCTTGGGAAGCCACTGAAATCCTGGCCCTAATGCAGTGAGTGCAAAACTGCTGCTAAATTCAGCAAAGCTGTACTGAAAGGCCTTTCACTTGCTCAGAAGCCTTGCTGCCACCAGGGCTGAGGCCAATCCCTGTCCTTAGTCTCCCCAAAGCACCATGCCATTATCACCGCATTAAGAACAAAAACTGACAGTGTCAATTACTTCTGGGAAAAGATAATGAGGGGGTTTTTAAAGCCTTAGAGCTGTTTGATCATAGGCCATTTTTAGATCTTGGTCTGAGGCAGGTTTGTTTATATTCTCTTTGCCCACTGAAGGCTGACTTTTGGTAGAAAGTTGAGTTCCCTTGAAGCTATCACATTACGATTGGTATTCAGACATGTAAACCAAAAAATAAGTCTGAATGAAATCATATTTGAGAGACATTTCCAAGCTTTCTAAGAGAAGTATAAATAATCAAATGATTTTTCAATCTATAGTCAGGCTGATCTTGTTTTACATCTGCTCAACCTGAAAGCAGATTTAAGAAAATTAATGCTGGAAACAGAACAAAATATTATGATAGCGCTGCAAACCCTTGCATCCACGTTCTGACCAGCTACTACGGCCCCATGATTGGTGTTTATTATCGCATTTGTCAGTATTTCCATTATAAACACGCTAGCACAGAGGGTTTATGACTCAGCTGTAAAAATTCCCTCCAGGATGAAACTTGATAAGTGAAGCCTTAGTCCAACAATACTTTTTTTTTCCTTTTACAAACTTTAAAATAAATTAGGTTTTGAAGTCATGTGGGTACTAAGTAAAAGTGGTGGAAAAGAGTTTTTGACTTATTTTCATTCTCCTTCAGATCAGTGGTGCTTCTCAAAGAGATTTTCTGTGTAGCCCTTTGCTCTTTTCAATGAACTTGGACGTTTTGCGATTTTTTAAATAAAAAATAGCTGAAATACTGAGGTTAAAATGTGATTGCTGTGCATGCTCTGTTCGCTTTTTTATAAGAATTAGTTGGTTTTACTGGTTTTGAATACTACTAATCTACAACAATGACAGCCAAGCTTTTCTTACTACTTATACAGCATAACAGTTACAAGGACACGTAGGTATACTGGTCATAGTCTTTTTGTAGTACAGTCAAATTTGCTGTCTTTACTAAAAAGTTGCTAAATATAATTAGTTTTAATTATTTTTCTCTTAAACTTCACTCCAAAGTTAGTTCATGTTTCAAATATTAAAATGAACATTCATCACAGCAATATACTTAGAATAAAAAGAATTTACTAAATAAAAAATATTAAACTGCAATTGCCTTAAAGTGTAGATATTTAAGAACTGCACCTCAGATATTATTTTAAAATTTTCCTGGTTTTCATCCAGATTTAACTTTTTCCCTTCTCTATCCTAGTTTCAGACATAACTTTTTGGCCTGGTTGGCACTAATCACCAGCTGCAGTCCTATTCACTGGTGCTCACACACCTAAAATTCCTATTCCTTCAAAAAACTCAAAGTAGGGGAGCAATGCTATAATGTTTCCTTTTGTACTGTCAGTTTTCACATGAATATATACTTCTAAGGACTGTAATGTATTCAAATTGTTGAGTGTGTTAGATTATCTTACTGTGGTTTATACTGCTCTTAAAGGCTTCAGTGCCATAACTGTGACTCAGACCATCTCCTCCTACACTGAGGGGTTTTGAATGGTGCCCACACAGAGTTATAGTAGTGCAGGAGGAGGACAGGCTTCACTATTGTCACACAGAGCTTTATTTCAAAACAAAATAATCAGTCACCATGGATTGCTAGGCCTGTTTATGCTTTTGTCTTACCTCTGCCGTAATTTTGTAAGGAGAGACAAAGAATCTCCTATTGGTTTAACTGTCTCTCTTTAACTGTGAAGGGAGAGGAAAGATAATAGTTGTTTGTGTTACTTCCAGTTCCATTTTGACTTGCTCCAAGCTTTATGGTAGCTGAAGGGAAGATGGTGCGTTTTATGATTTTCTACACAGCAAAGAGGAAATCTGTGCGTGGAGGGTCTTCACCATAAATAAATAAACTGAGAGTAGAAGTTAATTCAGATAACAATAGTTCTNTTTTTTTTTTTTTTTTTTTTTTTTTTTTCCTAGCATTGTTTACTTACTGTACAGGCTTTAGCTTTGTTAATGAATTCTGACCTTCGAAATGTAGCCTCTTATCAGAGAACAGAGCGATGAACATAGCACAGAGGATGTAGGAAGAAATACACCACAGCAAATACCATCACTGCATGAACATTTCAGGTTCATGTGGGACAGATGAAGTCTCTGATCTGGATAAAAGGTAGGTTAACAAAGATTTTCAAAACAACCAGTGATTTTGGATCATTTGTTTTTTGCATGACCGAGATGAGATGCCACATAAAGGTCCTCATTTTTCAGAGGTCACTGCTGAAAGCAAGTGTGTCAAAAAGTTGTGACCTGAAGCCACTCCTGTTATTTCGGTCTTTGACGGTGAAATGAAGGTGTGCAGGTCTACCAGTCCTTTGGCATGCAGGTCTACTAGTCCTTTTGTCTTCAGTGGTGAGTTATGACTACAGCACACTTACTGCTTATATCCAGTATCGCTGGAAACCTAAACTGTATTTTACAGCGCCCCCGGATTCCTACTCAGGTTTTAAGGTGATTGGCAGGGCTGCTGCTCTGTGGAAGTCCAGCCTTGCTCCCAGAGCCCTTCTGCGGGAAGGGGCCATGCCGTCTCCACCAGGTGTTTCTGGGTGAAATGCCAGTCGCAAAATGGAGCCACCCTAATAAACACAATGAAGGATTAGAGATATAAATAAAAGCTTCAATACACACACAATACACAGAAAGTTTTGCAAATGTGAGGGAAGAACTGCAAAGCCTTGATGCCCCACTCGAACCCTAGAACCGGTGGCCCTTTGAATTTGCCTTTTACCCCTCCACTGTTCTGCTCCTCTTGCTCCTTGTGAACAGAGGGCCCTTGCAATACAAAGAATGTCTCCTTTAAAACACATTTGTTTGAAAAATGATCACAAAACCCGGTAAAGCTAAATCCAGCTACAGCACATCAGACTTCATGTTGCAACAGTGTGCTACATTTTCTATTAAAGCTGGCGCCAGTGATCACATTCTGTCATTCAGTCCACTCCGGGTGGTTGTATATTTTCTTAATGAGGATCTGAAATCAGCCCACTTCACTTAACTGACAGTCTGCCAGAATTATGCCATCTTTGCAAATGCAGAGATCATATGATCCATCTGTTGTCTGCAGCTATGCAGGGGAAACACTTTCCGAAGAGAAATGTGGGTTGGCCCCAAAAGTATGTAATTATCCAAATGCTGAAGTGTTTCAGATGTTTCAAGGTGCTCTTGGACCTGATCTTGGCCATCTAAGCTCCTATGAAGTCTTTTAGAATAATGTACATAACTAAGCCATTAAGTTGGCAGGCAATTTTTGGAGTACATGAATAATTTAAAAATTATTCTTAAATAACTTTGGGCTGAATCAGAGATTTAGGACTCAGCAATATAATCTGAGACATTTGGGAGTGCTTCCACTTTTAAGAAGTTCATGTTTTTATTGTTAATACTATCACATAAGAAACAAACATAGAGTTCAGTGAATATGCAGAAAGACATTTTTATCTATTTTTAATCATGTTTTAACGATACGCCAGAACACCGCAGTAACTCTGCAGCATCCTTGACTCTCATACGTTTGCAAACTACCAGACACAAGAGAAGTTGTCATATGATGAATAATAGTAATGGAAGAAAAAAAGAAGAAAAAAAAAGATTGAGAGACTGTGAAATGAAGGGCTATCTCAGATCTTTCCCTGCCTTACTTGAAGACGTGTGGAATTCATTTCATACTACATCTGAGCCAGATATCTTACGTGTTGCCAAATATGATTAAGCGGATAGTTTATGTCCTCATCAGGTGCCACCTCCTTGATATACAGAACCTGAATTTTAACCATGAGCAAATGGAGCTTTCACCAAAGTACTGATAACTGTGCTTGAACTACTAAACCAAGCCTTGGTAAGATGGAGTTCAAGTCCTACTGCTCAAAACACCTTTACCAACCCCAAGATATTAAATTTGGAGACATGCACATGTCCATTAGTTTACTCGGCCAACCATACGTGGGTTCACAGCAGCATAAGTCAATTCTCACAGCTGTATGTTCCACATATACAGGAACAGAATGATTACAGTATCCCCTTTCAGATCACAACTGCCATACCTATAGACTGAACCGCTTTATACTGAGGAAGTTCTATGATGTTAGTAGCATTTGCCCTTGGAGAGAAATGAGTTCTACTAAAGCTATGATGAAACATATGGTACTTGTAATATTTAAAGTATGCAAGCATATTTCATGAAAAAAAAAATTTATTATATTCTCTTTGAGAGCTGTGCAGCTGTATAAGCATGAATCTTCAGTATCCCATTGGCCAGATCCTTTGAAGGATGCAGTGCGTAAGGCAAGTCTTTGACTGGAGAGGGTTTTAAAGTGTAAGTTTAGTGTTCTTTGCCTCCAAGCTGAAAAGACATACTGTAATAGGTAGCGAAGAATGGCACATAAATAAAAAGTTGTAATGACACTTCCTTCAACCCTGCTTCCCTTCCCTAAATGCAGTTCTTGTGAAGCTATAGGTCACTAGCATTACTTATTGGGAGGGTTTCTGAAATCACTTTTGTACCACAGAAACACCCATAACACCCCAAAGATGCAGGGTGACCTCAGAGATGGAAAGAGGAGGCTTTGTGCCCGAAGTATTTTATTTTCCTGAAAACATCCAATGACACATTTTCAAATGACAGGAAGTTTACATGGAGATTCATAATGTTCACCTTGCAGCAGCATGGTGGAAATGCACATGGCACCATGGAGGTTTCCTAGCCAGTGAAAATCTAGGGAAAACAGCTACACTTGCTGTGGTTTCTTTTCACTCAGTGCATAATACTACCTGTATAGTGCTGCTTTCCTACTTCTGTGTTGCAGATGGGGTGATATTATCTGCCTCACTTACTGTGCCACAGCTTCTTACTGGGGAGCCACTAACACGTTCCTTTCAGGTTTGATGCCCTTGCAGTAGCACCTACTCCAGCATTGGATCTCAGATACTGCTTTCAGATGTTCTTGAGCAAAGTTTAATGGCAAATTTTTGTCAGCTAACATTTTGCTAACCTCTATGACTGAGCAGTGAAAACCCTTTTTTTGCCTCAATGAACAGTTTGGGAGGGTATGTGTGAAGAAATATAATGTCTCCCATAACTACAAAGAATGAAAAAGTATCTTCTATCTCTTTATAGAAGTATAACTTGCTTCTGATCTACACTAGGTCTTTGAGAATAGGAAGGGCTGTTTCTTGTAGTCATAGCTGAGTGACTGTCACCTTTTTCCCTCCTGTATATACCCCTTTGGGTTGGCCCCTTAGCTTTGATGTGAGCAATTATGAAGTACCTCCTACTATACATCTGATTTAGCATTAAGAACTTAATTTCCCAACAGTGCTTCTAATCTTTAAACATGGTTATTTTTCTTCTTTTGGAGATGAAGTATACTACCCACAGTGAATTCTGTATAGAAATGGTAAGACTTAGACAGTTAACCTGCCAGCTACACCAACAAATCAGACAGTTTGCCATCTAGACCTGACTATTAGTTCCTGCAATGAACTGACAACATGAAACCACAGATGGAAAGATTTGGTGTTGCAAAATTTTACCTGCCAAATTGGAGGCTGCATTGTCCTCTCGGAAGAGACAGCCCATTCTGGGATGCGTCTTTGAGAAGGACAATATGGCAGCTGTTTCACTTTGTACAGCAGCATGACACAGTGTTATAGGAAAGAGACTACAGAAAATTATCTTAGTTGATTGAAATAAAGCCAAATGACAGTTTGCCATACCACAGCCACTCAATTACATGCCTTGAATGTAGATAAAGTTGTAGTTACCCGTAATGGAATCTGGCCAGAAGACAACATCATGAGTCTTTCCAGGACATTAAAGGATTTCCACTGACCGAAAGTTTAACATGTTGGTAGATAATAGCTAGGTTGAAGGCCATTTGGGGATAACCAAAATAGATCATAAACGTCACTGTAGATAGCATGTGGCTGTAAGCCATTGCAATATAATTGATCAAACTTCTATCTCTTTGAAAGGAATGATAACCATTTTACTGTTAAATAATCCTCATTCAGCAAAAATTCCTGCAGACATACATCATTCCAATTACCCTGAACCTCTGATATAGTGGCTACGAGTATGCAGTGCGGTAAACACTGTGAGGCTGCAGTTTGTTTTTATATTGCCTGTTTTTTTATTAAAAGGTATGCTGTCAAATATTGTGTATTCTTGTAGAGAAAAAGATTACCAACTGAAGGTGTAAACTTCAGTGTTTTGTAATAAAGCCCTTGCTATATTCCACTGCACATCCTCTGCGTTTAAATTAATTACATCTGCTGTCATCAAGAGCTGCATTAGCCATTTGCAAAGTGTGTGACAGCAAAGAATAACATCAAATCAGACGTTAGAAAATTTCATAAACTGGTCGAATATGAATTGAGACATATACCTGAATGTATTCTAGTCAGGAGAGTATTTTGGAATGAAGCCTCCGCTCTGACTTTGAAAGTCTGGGCCATATTTAACAGCTTACGATCCAACCCATAGATGTACCACTGAGCTCAAATAATCTTTGCACTTACTAGGTCAACATACTTTAACAACATTTCTACTGTGCCACAAAATATGGGTGTTCTGAAGATGAAATACATATCACAGCCTTCATGTAAAGGATTATTTTTTAATAATGGAAAATTCTACAAATTCAAGTAAATATTAAGAACAATGAAAGACCCTTTACTCCAAGGGCAGCCTCTCTTAAATATTTATTTTTATTCAACACTGCTCTCAGGCTGGACCTTTTTTTCATTTTGATTTTATTTAAAGTTTAATTGACCCATTTTAGGACTTGATCCCAAGCCCACTGAAACACTCCCTTTGACATCAAGGGATTTTGGACCAAGTCCTTAATGAATGCAAGCACAAACATTCTAAAAGGAGAAAGGAATATTTCTCTGCTTCTGACATGAACTATTTTTAGTGCTGCAAGGTCAGATAGTAGATCTTGGCATGAGAATATGTTTGATATGGATACTTTTCCAGACAGAAGCAGAAGCAATGTGGTATTGTACAGTACATCATAGATACAAATTCAGATGCTTGTCTGGAGGTCAGAGTACATAGATAGACACATACAAACATACATGCATACATACACGAACAGTTAATATGTGTTAATTTACTTTAACATATTCATAAACTAGTGCCTCTTCTGGAAAATTGTCTTAGGAGTTTGGTAACCGGAATTTGTGCTCTAGGTCAGCTTCATGTGTGACCTAATATATGACCTTTGGTCAGAAATTAAAACCAGGGTATGGAGCTATGGACAGATCAATCCCTAGGGAGCAAGGTGCCCTGATTAATCATCATCCTGTTTTATAGAGGAGAGCAGATGAATAAAATTAGGGGTAATGGTGTACAGTAGACCTTTTAAGCATCGTAGCAGATTTTCCGTAGTACAAAGTAATTATAGGCTCCCCATTCTGAAATAAATATGTAGATTTTGGTTCCACCCTGACTGCCTTTTCTGAAAGGAATGCAACCTGGCAGAGATGGAGATAAACCCCTGCTCCCTCAAAAAGTCTTCTAGCTCTAGGTAGGTGTCCTTAGAGGTAAGTTAACTGTGGAAAGAATGAGATGAGTGTTCATCTCTGTGAACCTTCCCCCTCCAGGCTCCCTTCCTCTACATGGTTACAGTCAGACCCTGTGTGGTCTCAGGGTGGGAGGAGGAGGTGGATGGCTTCCAACTCATAGACCTGGCATTCAATCAGACTACCAATCAAAAAAAATGTTTCCATTTGCCTAGGAGAGTATATGTGTATGCTAGAAAGACCTTCCAGGCCCTTTCCTTCACACCAGGCTTTGCTGCCTGCCTCAGAGGTAAAGGAGAGCCTATTGCCCTGTCTAACGAACTCCTACAGGGCTCTTGAGGGTCATGGTTGTTTCTTACATGACCCTTTTTTTAATCTTCTTCTCTGAGATGCCAAGAGCAGCTGTAAGTCTAAAGAAGACCACACTGAGTAGGATGCACAGGGGGTTCTTCCCCAGGGTGCAAACATGGCTAATGAGGGAAAACTACACTTTCATGGTGAAATTCTGGCTCTAGGACTCTGAGTCAAACTGTATGGGCTGCAGGGAGAATTTGAGTCCACCCCTATGAAGAAGGCTTTGTGGAACGCTTTGTCCATCATCTTTGCCTGAGGTGTGCCCTCCCCCACCTTGGAAGAAAAAGTAGAGTTTGTGGCTAAAAAGACCTGAAGTTTTATGGAGTTTCCATGGGCAAAGTGTACTGAAAGACTGAATATATAGATTTAAGTAATGTGTGGGAGCAGGAAGAATACAATAAAATATGTATTTACATAGTTCAGGAAAGCTGGAGGAGATGGAGAAGAAAAAAAAAAAGAGGAGCTGAAATAGCAAATAATCTCCATTATTAATATAAATAACTATTATCCCCTGGAGTGTAGATAAGCTTGTTTTACTAAGCAGTCCTTTCAGATTTAGACATGAAACTACATAAACAAGACCCAGAGCCTTAATTAGGGGCAGAGCTCCATCACAGCATTAGATACTTTGATCTCTTGCAATTGCAAGGACTGGTCTTCTCTAGGGTGGAGGAAAGGATACCACACTGGGTTCCACCAAGGTACTCATGCTCTTCTTAAAAAGCCCCATCCACCACCATGAATTATTTCTGGAGCTGAATCAAGCACATCTTAATAAAAGATCTTCTATTAAAACACGTATTGCAAACCATTTCAGACCTTAATCTATTAGGACACCTGTCTCCTATGTGGGATGGCTTATTTGATGACGGGACGTAGGTATTTCTTGGCCTTGCACTGAGGCGAAAATTGGGAAGCGAGGAGAATGCAGAGCAAAGCAGAGCCCTGCGCGCAGGGAGGCGCAGCGCTCCCTGCCGCCGGCGCAGCCCGCAGCCGCGGCCAGGCGGGCACAGGCGGGGGCGGGCTGGGGCAGCGCACCGGAGAGACCGGGGGCACTGGAAGCAACGAGATTTCGTTTCAGGGAAACTTTAAAAAGCCACTGGCACATCCTCCTATGGCAGCAAGCCATTAGGAACTTTAGGTGAACGACCACATAACAACGAGCTTAAAAAATAAAATAAAAATCACTGCAGCAATTTCGACAATGAAACTCATTCCTTGGAGGTTTCTCGTGTTATCCTTCTGTTTCGCAGAGCTTCCAAACGAAGCAATCGGCTCAGCGCCGTGGGCTAGGAGTACGCCCGTGAAAAGCGTCCGTGTGTCCGCGGAGGATCCGTGTGCCGCTTCTCCCCCGACAGCCCCGGCCATGCTGCCCCGGGGGGGCGGCCGTACCGGTCCGGCGTCACGCAGGATGGGCAGCGGTGCTCCCGGCTCTTGAATCTTCCTGAAGGAGAAAAAAACACTCGGGAGTCGCCGAAACACGGAGGTTTTAAAGGCATCAGTGCAAACAGACCCGGGAGCGGGCGGGCAGCATCCCACGGCCGTGAAACTCGGGTGAAGGGACATGGGCTGCCGCAGGAGCGGGGAGCGGCGGGGAATCTTGCCCTCCGGGAGCGGGGAGCGGCTCACCTGGGAGCCATGCCCGCCGCTGCTGGCCGGAGCTGGGACCGGCGGGGAATCGTGCCCTCCGGTGGCCGCCGGCCGCACAGCCCGAGGGGCGGCCCCGCAGCCCGAGCCCCGGCGGCGGAACCGAGCAGCCCCTCGCTCACCCCTGCCGGACCCAGGTAGCGAGGTCTTGTTAACCGAGGTGGTGGGAAGTGCTTCCGCGTCCACGGTTGTATGAGCCGCGGCGGTGAATAAGAAGAAAGAAAAAGGAGATAGAAGCTGAAAAATGGGTGCCGCTCTCAGACCCTCTACACAGTCTTTCTGCCCGTTTGCTGTTGCTCTGCACAAGTTTGTGCCGAGACACGGTGAGAGTCCTCAGCTTGTCTCCTGGTGTGTTTTTAACACGGCATGAAATGCCAGTGTGGAAAGCTGCTGGATGTTCTCTTGTCCCTTTTAAAGGGATTGAACCTCCACCAGGCTTTCACCTAACATCTGCAAAAATTAAAATATCTGGCCATGGAAATTAGTGGTTAATCTTCAGTTATTTCAGCGGCCCTTGAAACAGGTCTTAAGTGTACAGCTTCTGAGGAAACATTGGACTGAAGTGTTCCACATCGAAAATAGTCAGGCAGCCTGTCTCTAAGTGTAAAGGTATGTATTAATAATAGTAACTTTCTACCTTAGTTACATTACAATATCACAAGAAATCCCCACCAGGGAGAGAGTTTGATATTTTACCACAGCAAACAGCCTTTCAGTGCTAAATGGCAATGTGTGTATGAGCATGTCATATGGGGAACACTAAACAACCTATTGCAACCCAGTTGTAATTTGCGTGTATGCACGTAACACATTGGCAGGCAACATCATAGTTGTAACCACCAGAACTTGTGCACATTAGTTTCTAAACTTTTGCACTTATTTATAAACAGACAGACAAAATCAGGCCTTTCATTCATCCTTGAATAAAAATCAAAGAAACAATCAAACTGCTTCCCTGATCCCCTCAAAAGCTGTGATCTTTCTGTCTGGCTAAGGCAGATCCTGATTGTCCCAGCCTGAGAGTATCTCAGCAGCTAATGGGTGCCTGTCCAAAGACCAGTGTATATAGCTGGGGGGATCCCTTCCAACTGTTTCCCTGTAGTCAGCAATGACCACAAGGATTATCACAGCCCAACTTGTTCTGTCATTCTGCTAAGCTTATTCCTCATTTCAGCTTCTAGGAGGTTGTCATTTATTTAGCTCCATGTTCACACCCACCTATAATCTAAGTGGGTACTTTACCAGTGTTACACATTACTGCACAGATGACAAAATGCTGGAGTTCTCTATGTCCTGACAGTGCCCCATGTAAGGGCTGATCCCAAAGGACATGTTTTCCTGAGCTGAATCCAAACGAAGCCTGCAGGAATGGACCAGGAAATTTCCCTGGAAAGGCCCTAGAGCTGTTTGCAGTTTTACTTGCCACCTCCAAAGAGCAAAGCCTGCCCAAGGAGCCAGGGGAATCCTCATCCAAGCCATGGCTATGCATAGCAGAGAACAGGGAGTGGCAACCTTCATCCCATGCTTCAGAGTGGTTTGCACATCTACCTTAGTGGCTTTTGGAAGTTCCAAACGTGGTTTAGCACTGCGTGAACTACATTATGATTACTGTTTTAGTGTGGAATACAAAGCCTCCACCACCATCCCCACCAGAACTGTGTATTTCAAAATATAAACCAGCTGAACTGATTTTCTATAAACTGTCTACAGTCCCCACTCTCCTCTCAACATCCATATGTATGCACACAACAGAAGATCAGCTGTGCATGCACACACGCACACAAACACACCTCATACATAAACACAACGGTACATCTTTCTCACACAGACCACCAGACATGACTCTCTGACACATCCAGCCTCCTCTAGACACAGCTCCACCTGCCCCAGCATGACACAGGGTTGCTGCCCACCAGCAGGCCTGAGACATCCAGGCAGTCTCCCACAACCAGTCCAGCAGCAGGTCCCCAGGGCCAGACCACTCCCATCACAGCTCTCCTGGCCCCTGCACTCGTGTGGTGGGTCTTGGCAGTGACTGCATGGGCTGAATTTCATTTGCTCCACAGCACGGGAGTTGAAAACATATCAAAAACCAAAATGAAAACAACCGGGTTTTCTGTGTAGTCATGGGTCATCCAGCAGTATGCAGGTCCCAGGTAACACCACATGTGTTCTGCTAAATACCGCTGGTTGCTTGCTTTTGTTGCAGTTTCCATTAAGAGTCATCCTAAACCCAACCATCTACCAAGGTCAATCGCTCTCCCTTCTCCTCAAGATCACCCTCACTCTACATTTCTCTGTATTTTCTGTTTTTCCAAACCATGTAACACTCACTCTTCACCTGTCCTTTCCTGCACACCCTCCTCTGCACACCCTCGTCCTGTCTCACAGCAAGCAGGTGATGTCCTATGTCCCACCCGGAGTTCAGTGACCCATCCAAGCTGCGTTTCCTGCTGAAGCACCTCAGCAAACACTGTCCCTCCTTCCTTTCTTACAGGTGAATTGTTTCCATTGACCAGTGGTGTGTGGCTCCACTGTTCAGGCATGGACCCAGCATCCTCTTCCCAGCAAGGTAATGTTTACCCAGGTTGAAGAATGGGAGAGAGGGGAAAGAGGTGAAGAAGGGGAAAGCAGGGGAAAGTAGGGAGGAAGGAAGGAAGGAAGGAAGGAAGGAAGGAAGGAAGGAAGGAAGGCCCCCAGAACTGTCTACAGGTGCTCACTACCACTGTTTCCAACCTTTGCTCTGTAATGACGCTGCTCGTTGCCCCAGTAGAACAGTGGGCACAGCCGAAATTATTGGTGAGAGCCAGCTCTTCTTACCTTGGAAGAAGCAGCTGCTGCCAACACAAGGGAAGCCCTGAAGCTCCCTGGACGACTCGTGGTGTCAAGGTGAGAGAGAGGCCTAGGGGTCGCAGCACACACAGCAGGGACAAACCGAAAGCCAGGGAGGCTGTGCTCGCTCTCTGTAGGTCTGTGTGCCGGCATGCCTTCCCTTGCCTGGTAAGTCAGTACCTCTTTCCTCCCCTGGTCCTGTTTCCGTCCGTTTCCCGAAAGAAGAGGTTTAGGGCAGGCTGCTGTTTGGTCGCATCGCGGGCTGGGAGAACCAAGGAGGGAAGTTCACCCAGGGGAAGAGCAGAGTGGCAGCGGGTCAGCTCTGCCCACGGCGGGGTCCTAGGAGCGCTGCGGCGGGGAGCGGGGCCGTCGGCCGAGCCGGACCGGGCCCGTTGCCCCTCGGCGGAGGCTGCACCGGGGTCCTGGCCGCTCGCAGCGCCTGGGGAGAGACAGGGAGCCCCCAGGCAGAGGGGAGAGACGGGTCTTTTTCCCGGAGCAGATGACAGCGCTCTTCCAGAAGGCTCGTCTCTTTATTTTTCGCCCCTGAGGTTTATCTCTCCTCCACTATTTCGTTCGCCCTCTCCGCGCCCCCACCTCAAATGCAGCCGGGGAGCCACGGCGCTGCCCTCTCTGCCTCACGCTCGGAGGTGCCTCGTTCAAGCGGTCGCTGCCAGGCAGGCAGGGCAGAAGTGCGGTCCCCTCGCAGGGAGCAGCAAAAGTACATCGCTCCACTTACTAATGGATGGCAATTTGTAGCTTTCCCTCCCAGGCGCTCCTCGCCTGAATCTGAGCTGTTGTTAAAAAGACACACCACCTGCTCTGTGCTGCCAGCGAGCGGGGAAGGAAGCACAAAGGCGGGGGATGAGAAGAAATGTTTTTGGCTGCAAACATAAAAGAGAATTTAAAATAAATAAGCTCGGTTCCCAGGAAGTGCCGGACTCGGGCGCCTTCAGAGAGGGCAAACTGAAGTTAGTGGTCAGTAGGTACAGAGTGGGGGCAGATAGGGTCTGCACACCCTCCCGTCTCCCGTTACGCCAGGCTGGGGGCTGCAGGGGCGCGGATCCTCACGGGTTTCTCTTTAAGACGAGCTCAAGGACTGATGAGTATGTACGAAGGCAGTGCTTCGTTTCCCCGCTGCTTCCACCTCTGAAGATGGCTTTCTCCGAGCGCAGTCCTCCAGCCTGACAGGACAAGGCTGTGCCGTTCTCCCTCCCCAGCTCACAAATGTGAGGCTGTCTCTGAAAGCCAGACCCCTGGGGCGCTCGACGACGGGAGCGGGGTGTGTGCGAGAGCGGGACAAAATTAGGATGTGTCTGGATGCTTCCCCTCGGGTAATTTCCCCTTTCTCCCTTTCGCTGCAAGCCGTGCCCGCTGCGGCGGGGAAAGCCCGAGCGATGCGGGCTGCCCCCCGGCTGCTCAGGGGTAGCCAGCCCCCAGAGCAGGCACTAAGCGGACCGCTGGCCTTGGCGCAGCAGCACAGGGGGTGTAAGGACACCCCCATAACCTCCCGCTCCGGCCCCCCAGCACCACTTAAAGCCGAGTGTGAATCGAAGGAGCCTGAGGGAGAAACCTAGGAGAGGAAAGACGAGAAAGGGGTTGGGGTAAGGATGTACGTGTGTGTGGTGGGGGAGGCCAGGTCACTTGTGAATGGCTTGAAAAAAATAATTGGGGGAGGGTGTGGAGGGGGGAAGCGGAAACTTTCCTATAAAACTCAGCAAAAGTCCCTCCTCTCCACGTCAAGCCAATGACACTGCTGCCCCCAAACTTTCCGCCAGCAGGAGCTATAAGAACCTCCAAGTCTTCAACTTTCTCCCAATCCCAGACACCTCGAAGGGGCTCCAAGGAGGGATCGGGAGGGATTTTTTTTTGGTTGGCGTTTTTCTTTTTTTCCTCTTGGATCCTGATGCCATCCCCCCTCCCCCCAAAGTGAGGTCCTCCCTCCCTCCCTCCCTCCTCCTCCTCCTTCTCGTCGCAGGCCAGCGAAGCAGCCGATCAAGGGGGAGCTNCAACAAGAGAGGGGGGCGCAAGCGGCGCTCCAGCCGCCGCAGCGCCGGCGGCGCCGTCGGGGCCGCGGACGAGCCCTGCAGCCCGGCCCAAGGCAAGCGGGGCAAGAAGTGCGGGGCGGGCGGGGGCGGCGGGGGCGGCGGCAGCAGCAGTGGTGGCGGCAGCCCCCAGTCCTACGAGGAGCTGCAGACCCAGCGGGTCATGGCCAACGTGCGGGAGCGGCAGCGCACGCAGTCGCTGAACGAAGCCTTCGCCGCCCTGCGGAAGATCATCCCCACGCTGCCTTCGGACAAGCTGAGCAAGATCCAGACCCTCAAGCTGGCGGCCAGGTACATCGACTTCCTCTACCAGGTCTTACAGAGCGACGAGCTGGACTCCAAGATGGCAAGCTGCAGCTATGTGGCCCACGAGCGGCTCAGCTACGCCTTCTCGGTCTGGAGAATNCCCGGCCCGCTTCTCGCGTCTCCCCCCAGAGATGATGCAGCAGGACGAGTCAAACTCGCCAGTCTCCCCCGCCGACGACAGCTTGAGCAACAGCGAAGAGGAGCCGGACCGGCAGCAGCTGCCCAACAACAAGAGAGGGGGGCGCAAGCGGCGCTCCAGCCGCCGCAGCGCCGGCGGCGCCGTCGGGGCCGCGGACGAGCCCTGCAGCCCGGCCCAAGGCAAGCGGGGCAAGAAGTGCGGGGCGGGCGGGGGCGGCGGGGGCGGCGGCAGCAGCAGTGGTGGCGGCAGCCCCCAGTCCTACGAGGAGCTGCAGACCCAGCGGGTCATGGCCAACGTGCGGGAGCGGCAGCGCACGCAGTCGCTGAACGAAGCCTTCGCCGCCCTGCGGAAGATCATCCCCACGCTGCCTTCGGACAAGCTGAGCAAGATCCAGACCCTCAAGCTGGCGGCCAGGTACATCGACTTCCTCTACCAGGTCTTACAGAGCGACGAGCTGGACTCCAAGATGGCAAGCTGCAGCTATGTGGCCCACGAGCGGCTCAGCTACGCCTTCTCGGTCTGGAGAATGGAGGGCGCCTGGTCCATGTCCGCATCCCACTAGCAGGCGGTGTCCCCCACCCGCATCCCCCCAGCAGGAGCCCTAGGTAAGGCAAGGGACCCCGGAACCGGGCGGGTAGAAGGGGTGGAACTGAGGGGCTGTCGGCTGCGCCGTAGGCTTCCAGGGCCGGCCGGAGAGCAGGATGGCTGGAGATGCACCCACTCCCCCATCCTCAGGGGCGCGTCCCTCCTCCTGCGCGGCCCAAGTTGCGCCCCCGGCCCCGCGGGGCCCACGCGTGGCGGGGCGCTGCCGGCGGGGGTGGGCTGCGGGTGGGGAGGCGGCGGCGGTGCGGGTGTGCCCCAGCTAGATGTGGCCGGCCTGAGATTGAGATCACTTTTTCACCAAACGCTGCGGAGCCCGCGGGGCTGCTGGGATGGTTCCTGCTGCTGCTAGTATTTTGAAGGGAATCCATGTCCGCCTGCGTGCTTCCCGAGAAGCGTTTCCTACCGCCCCAGCAGCCCCCTGCCCTCGGCTCTGACACCGCTGGCTGCCAGGCCGGGGTGTCACCCGGTGACCGCACCGCCCGCACGGCAGAGACACGCGTTTCTCCCTCCTCCGTTCATGCCCGATATGTGTATTTCCAGAGACAGAGAGCTGTAGATAGATGTATGTGTATATTTCATTTCAGTAACGAGTTTTCCGCCCTCTCTGGGTTTTTGCAGATGACATTGTTCCCACAGAAGGAGAAAATGGACAATCTAGAGACTCTGAAGTTGGATACGATTGGTTTTGGTCTTATCTAAAAAAAATGTACCAAGGATTTCTTGGAAATTAGAAGAGCAATATCCAAATTCAAAGCAGGGCGTGGGGAGCACTTAAGGAAAGAGAAAGAGACAAGGGCTTTGGACAGTGACTACCCTTTGAGCGTCGGTACAATCCACACATCTCTGCATTCTGATAGAAGTCTGAATCGTTTGATTTTTTTTTTTTTTGACGAAGAATGTTGGAATTTAACTTTTTTTTTTTAATTGCCTTTTTTTTTTTTTTGCATGCATGCATTCCCAAGAGGTCGTGCCTATGAGCCACTGACGAAAGGAAATACATTATTGTGGACTTTCTTCATTCTTGAATGAAACCAACCAATCAGCTAAGAAGTATCCCTGTAGAGATGAAATATTTTTTTTAATTTTTTTTTTTAGGGGGGAATAAGCTGGGCTCAAGCTGTTATGTACCCGGTTCCTAACTTTTTTATTATTATTATTATTTTTCCTCTGAGAAAAAAATAAACATTTTATTTATTTATTGATGACCCATGTTAAAATGCAAATAGATCCGGTGTCTAAATGCATTCCTATTTTTATGATTGTTTTGTAAATATCATTGTATATTATTTTTCTGCAATAAATAAATATGATTGAAATTTTAATAACCTTAAAGTTTGGTCTCTCTAAAAACTCAGGGATGGAACTGGAGATAAATACCTGCTTGTTGAGCTGTAAAGGCACCCAAGAGAGAGGAGGCACTAGTATAAACAAACCAGGCGAAAAACGCAAATAAACTAGCTACTGACAGACACAGGGACGTTATTTATTGAGACAGCTTTATTATTCTGCGCTGAAGCTCACTGCTTTTGGTGGGGACGAAGATATTCTCTGCTCTCTTTTTCTCCCTCTTCCCCTTAATTCTGAAGGCCAAGCGCCGCGGAGTTGCGCGGGGAGCGGAGTTTTCACCGCGGAGCTCCGGCTCTGCCTCTGTGCTTTGCAACCCCAGATGTAAAGCAGGAGCAAGGCCCATTCCCCAGCCGCGGAGCAGGCATTTTTGCTGATATCCCTGAGAAAGAGGCATCTGTTTTTAACAGGGATTAGTCCATCCACATGCAAAGCGAGAGAAAGTGAGATTGGAACAGGGAAGTGTCCAGAGAGTGGGATTTTCCGGTGGAAGTGATGTTTGACGGCTCTGCTCTCTAGGGTTTTATATAATATATGGGCTAGCGGTCACATTTTCGTTGTAAAAAGCGCGGAGCGGTACACTAACCTGACCTCTTCTCCTTTTCTACACGTAGGGCGCATATTGCCACTGTTTATTCTCAGATACCGTCCGCGGGGTCCCAGTATGCGGTGAGACCGCAGTTTTAAGAGAGAGGAAACTTCCAGCTCTGAGGGCTCAGAAGGAAGGTGAAAAGGGAAGTTGTCCAAACAAAGAACAACAAAAAAAAATCTCCCGAATAGCCCAAATCCCAGCCCTTATAACCGAACAGCTGATTCCGCCTCTGATGTCACTTGCTCATCTCCCAGCTCTTCGCAGTCGGTCCATGCCCGGGGAGCGGCGCCTCCCGCCCCTCCGCGGCCGCGAAGCTTGTGCGGGTGCGCAGGGGCGTCCTCCGCGTAGCGCCGGCTTCGACCCTGGGAGCCGAGCAATGTCTCCCGCGGGGACAAGGACACTGCTGCCGGGATTCAGCCAGTGCCTAGGGTAAATAGGATGGGGTGTTATTTCAAAACAGAGCCTGTTTGCATAGCCCAGGTTGAGTTGACTTTATTCCCTGAATGTTTTTGTTTCCATATCTACATACTACAGTCTATTGCTGACATAACAGTATTATGAATTTAATATCGTGCATATTTTAGGCCAGTGCACAATGTTTACAGTAGAGAGCCCGCAGCGCTTGTTTGCACTGCCGGATTAGCGAGCACTTGGAAATTGGATGGGGGCTGTGGTGGTCGCGACCCTCTGTGATGGAGAGGAGGGGGAACAGCTGCGAGCTCCCGGGGCAGCGCTGTCCCTCGCCCTGCCGCCCCATACCCGCGGCTTCCCGCTCAGAGACCGGCACCTTTCGAAAAATCCCACTCCGATGCGACTCGGCTACAGAGGAGGAGGTAATGTCTGTCCGCGTTACTTTGGCTTCAGCAAAAGCGGGGGACAGGGGGAGTCGAAACCGGACTTTAGCCGTGGGACTGGGGGGATATGGGAGGTTGGGAGTGGTTTCGGTTGTTCCTTTTGGGAGTGAAATCATACCGTGGAAAGGGGGTAAACGCCCCACGTTTAGGAAGAAAGCAGGTTCGGACAAAACTGAGATAAGTTTCTAGGTGCGGAGGGGAAGGTGCGTTTCGGGGACGGTGATACCTGTGAAATATAAAGCAGGAATCAAGTGCATTTTAAAAACACTGGTCGCCCTTAGAAATGGGCCGAGAAATCGGGAGCAATTCCACTTGATGGACCCAAACCTGATTGACTCTGTCGCAATCAGCTAACGGCCTCTGGCCCAGCTTGTGCTACTAGCTCTTTCCAGCACGCCGAAGCACCTAGGTGAGAAAAATCCCCAATTCCTGTTCATTGGGCTCATGCTACCTTCGGGTCTCCCCACCTCACCCCTAGGTGCCTCCAGCCGGGTCCCTGAGGCCGCCGCAGCTCTCCCTGAGCACCCGGGCGCTCAGCCGGTGCGCTTTGCTGGCTGCGAACTGCTACCTTTGTTTCATTAGGAAAAAAAAAAAAAAA